>WNGS01000411.1:20036921-20052853 GCA_020271785.1 Procambarus virginalis
TTATCAACATCCTCCCAGCGACTAAAAGAAATATTGCCGGAACACCGTGGACATCTTCAAGAGAAACTGGACTGTTTTCTAAGAGAAGTTCCGGACCAGCCGGGCTGTGGTGGGTATGTGGGCCTGCAGGCCGCTCCAAGCAACAGCCTGGTGGACCAAGCTCTCACAAGTCGAGCCTGGCCTCGGGCCGGGCTTGGGGAGTAGAAGAACTCCCAGAACCCCATCAACCAGGTATCAACCAGGTACCAACCGAGCTGTGGTGGGTATGTGGGCCTGCGGGCCCCTCCAAGAAACAGCCTAGTGAACCAAGCTCTCGCAAGTCAAGCTGGCCTCGGGCCGGACTTGGGGAGTAGAACACTCCCAGACCCCATCAACCAGTATCAGACCCCAGACCCTAGCTCTGTTTCATGAATGGATGTACAATATTAGGACAATTTTATTCATCTGGTAGAAATATATGTAAGCTGTAGAGATGCTCAATTTGTGTATTTAGTACTGTACTGGTTTATGTCATGTGTCTACAGATGTTGGTGCAAAAGAGGAAGAGGCAAGTAAAGGCGTACGAAAAGCAAGAGAAACGGATCAGGAAATGAAAGCTTCTGATCCTCAAAGAAACAAGCGTAAGTGCTGTCGAAAGATTTGTTTTTATTTTTTATATTAATTAACACTTCAAGTTACAATTACGCTAAAATGCATCATCTGACGTGCTAAATTTGTAATATATATGTAATTTAAATATGTAAATAAAGCGGGAAGATCGTGCCTTTCAAGTTATCCAAACACTGACAGAATCACATGAGCATTAGAAGAGA
Source organism: Procambarus virginalis (assembly GCA_020271785.1). NCBI lineage: Eukaryota > Metazoa > Arthropoda > Malacostraca > Decapoda > Cambaridae > Procambarus > Procambarus virginalis. Next base: position 20,037,734 of record WNGS01000411.1, read on the forward strand.
AACAAAGGGCAGACATGGTACACATGGAGTCTGCAAAGGCATATGGTAAATGTGATCATGGAGTAATAACCCACAAAATGAGATGAAAATGTCCGAATTTACTTTTAAGGTTAGACCACTACTGTGGTCTAACCAAATAAATTCAGCTAGAATAGGACTGGCGTATGAGCCGCTCACAGTAATTATAAAAACGTAAAAAAGCCTAGAGCAATGGACACAAGATCCTGAGGAGATCTTGCCAGATATAGGTCGTGTCTGATGCCCACTTGGAGATGCAAGGAAATCAGTGTAATCAGTTCATCAAAGAATTTCTAATTTATTATGGGCTAGTATTGGCAGAGGATCCTTTTATGGACCGATTCAGCATATAAATTATGTGTACTATTGAGGAAAAAGGATTTGCTGAAAACATCATGTACTTAACACCTGGCTTAACAAACTGCCAAAATAAACAAGATGCCGAAGAATATAAGAAAATTCACTTTCGCAAACAGAGTGGTAGACGTTGGAACAAGTTGGGAGAAGGTGGTGGAGGCCAAGACCGTCAGTAGTTTTCAAAGCGTTATATGACAAAGATCTGGGAGACGGACACCCACGAGCGTAGCTCTCATCCTGTAACTACACTTAGGTAATTACACTTAGGTAATTATAATTACCTAATTTATTAAACATTAAACTAAAATATATTTACAAATGGAAATGGGATAATTGTGTACTTTGAGGTGTAATAGGCAAGTCACAGTAGTGTCTCTTGCTGACAGCACTTAGGTGAGGTGACACAACCTAATGTTAATACAGTACTGGTATAATGACCACCTCAGCAGTAATGGATGCCTAACACCACTGAACGTTACTAGGGTGGCGGTGAGAGGCAGGAACAGGGATTTCTGGTGACCATTTGTTGATAGTAATCAAGTAATGGGTTGATAAGTACCCACTTGAATGGGTACCTGCCCCCACAACAGCTATTGCACAATGATAGCACATTAATGTGTTCTATCAATGAGAAAATAAGTAGCAGCCATGAGGAGGATTTGAATCCACTGACCTGCAACTCCCAAGCTAGTGCCCTAGACCACTACACCACAACACAGTCAAAATCAATACAACCTGAGATTTAGTTGACTCCATTAGGTGTCCTGAGGCTCCCAACCAGGAGGCACCCCCCCCCCATGTTTTTTGGCTTTGTGGTCAAGTAGTTCAGCTCCAACACAATACCACATTTACAGCACAATATCACATTTACAGTTAAGAATTGGTGCCTTGTTAATCCTCCAAGCCATGATACGAACCCAGGCCAAATCGCTTGTGATGCGCCGGCTGAGTGTAAATAAATAAATAAATAAATATGTTTATTCAGGAAAGGTACATACATAGAGAGATTTTACATAAGTGGATCGATTTATAAATAGAGCTAGTACATACAATGCCTAAAGCCACTATTACGCAATGCGTTTCGGGCAAAAGTGTTTTACCATTGTGCCACAAAGACTGCTTCCCGTGCATCTGGTAAGCATTAGAGGTCCATGGCTGTTCAATATCTTTCCAGCAAGCATAAAAATATTGCTAGAACTAAACTGGACTTGAAAAATTTAGACAGTTTCCTGCAAGAAGTGACGGACCAACTGAGTTGTGGATATATGGGTCTACAGGCTGTTGGACCAAGTTTATCTCAAGTCAAGTCTGGCCCTAGGCTGGACTTAGGAAGTGGATTAACTCTCAGAACTTGCTCCAGGTACTATCCAGGTATGATATTCCATTTGGTGGAATTGGGCACAAATACTCGAAACTTGCATAAGGAGTAACAATGGTTAAGGTGATGTTTTTGGCATCTAAGATGATGATTTTAGTGGCTAAGGTGATTTTAGCAGATAAGTGATGTTTGAATGGATAGGGTGATGTTTCAATTTCTAATAACTTTGCAGGAAAAGAAGACAAAGGAGTGCTCACCCGTAAGCAAGAGAAGAATCGCGCCAAGAACAAGAAAGAGGAGGAAGAAAATGGACCAACTGAATTGCTTGAAAGACCTCAAGATTATATTGTGAAATTCTCCTTCCCAGAGCCACCACCTCTTCAGCCTCCTATTCTTGGACTCTACAATGTTTGCTTTAATTATGAAGGCCACAAGCCACTCTTTAAAAATGTTGATTTTGGTATAGATATGGACACTAGGATAGCAATAGTTGGGCCAAATGGTGTAGGCAAATCAACATTTTTGAAATTGCTTCTAGGTGAGCTAACTCCAAGAGGAGGTGAAGTACGGAAAAATCATCGTTTGAAAATCGGTAGGTATGATCAGCATTCTGGTGAGCATTTAACTGCTGAAGAATCCCCCTCGGAATATCTCATGAGACTATTTAATCTCCAATATGAAAAGGCTAGAAAAGCTCTTGGCACATTTGGCCTTTCATCCCATGCACATACCATTAAGAATAAGGATCTTTCGGGAGGACAGAAGGCGCGAGTTGCACTGGCTGAACTGTGTTTGTCATCACCCGATGTTCTTATTCTTGATGAACCTACTAATAACTTGGATATTGAGAGTATCGATGCTCTTGCTGAAGCTATCTCCGAGTACAAGGGAGGAGTGATCATAGTTTCTCACGACGAACGCTTAATCCGTGACACAGATTGTAATTTGTGGGTGATAGAAGAGCAAACAATTAATGAAATTGATGGAGGCTTTGATGAGTATAGGAAAGAATTGTTGGAAGAACTTGGTGAAGAGATTAATAACCCCAGTATTTCTGCTCATAATGCTGCCGACCTATAAACTTCCATTATAGTATTGATAATATCCATAGAATTACATTTATATTCTCCATTTATTAACCATTGTGTAATTATGTGGATACAGTATATTTATATATATAAATTTACCTTTTGCTTCAGGTTATGGCTTAAATACCATCTTATTTGAAATAGGCATCTTTTACTATAATTGTGTGACATTTGCTATTTAAATTATTTAGACTACAGTTTGAAATTTCTTGTTTTCTCAATGTTCTATTAACTTTCTCAGTATGATAATGCTCAATTAAAATTTTTTTACTTGTATGATTTTTTAAATGTACAGTACTGTAATTTCAAAGATGACAAAATGCTTGTTGGGGATAGTAAGGTGGTTTGGGTTACAATACATTAAATATATTACAAGATCACTAGCTTTGTAAAGTCTTTTTGCTCTGTCATTTGTTTCTTAAAATTATATGCCTATTTTGTATTTTTGCATAATATCGTGCTGAACTTTGTTTTAGATACAGCAACTGTATGCTAAACTTACCTGCAGGTAATAAAAAGGACTTCTTGATTCAGAAATTTTGGTTTCCTTCAAAATTTTTCAAATCTTAAACTTGGGCCTTTATTCATAAAATCCCCACAATGTGTAATTACCAAAGTGTAGTTGTAGGATGAGTGTCCTGTCTTCCCAGTACTGTTTATTATACAACGCAAGTGGTGTCCCGTCTTCCTAGTACTGTTTATTATACAACGCAAGTGGTGTCCCGTCTTCCCAGTGCTGTTTATTATACAACGCTAGTGGTGTCCCGTCTTCCCAGTACTGTTTATTATACAACGCTGGTGGTGTCCCGTCTTCCCAGTACTGTTTGTTATACAACGCTGGTGGTGTCCCGTCTTCCTAGTACTGTTTGTTATACAACGCTGGTGGTGTCCCGTCTTCCCAGTACTGTACAACGCTGGTGGTGTCCCGTCTTCCCAGTACTGTACAACGCTGGTGGTGTCCCGTCTTCCCAGTACTGTTTATTATACAACGCTGGTGGTGTCCCGTCTTCCCAGTACTGTTTATTATACAACGCTGGTGGTGTCCCGTCTTCCCAGTACTGTTTGTTATACAACGCTGGTGGTGTCCCGTCTTCCCAGTACTGTTATACAACGCTGGTGGTGTCCCGTCTTCCCAGTACTGTTTATTATACAACGCTGGTGGTGTCCCGTCTTCCCAGTACAGTACTGTTTGTTATACAACGCTGGTGGTGTCCCGTCTTCCCAGTACTGTTTGTTATACAACGCTGGTGGTGTCCCGTCTTCCCAGTACTGTTATACAACGCTGGTGGTGTCCCGTCTTCCCAGTACTGTTTATTATACAACGCTGGTGGTGTCCCGTCTTCCCAGTACAGTACTGTTTGTTATACAACGCTGGTGGTGTCCCGTCTTCCCAGTACTGTTTGTTATACAACGCTGGTGGTGTCCCGTCTTCCCAGTACTGTTTATTATACAATGCAAGTGGTGTCCTGTCTTCCCAGTACTGTTTATTATACAACGCTGGTGGTGTCCCGTCTTCCCAGTACTGTTTGTTATACAACGCTGGTGGTGTCCCGTCTTCCCAGTACTGTTTGTTATACAACGCTGGTGGTGTCCCGTCTTCCCAGTACTGTTTGTTATACAACGCTGGTGGTGTCCTGTCTTCCTAGTACTGTTTGTTATACAACGCTAGTGGTGTCCCGTCTTCCTAGTACTGTTTGTTATACAACGCTAGTGGTGTCCCGTCTTCCTAGTACTGTTTGTTATACAACGCTAGTGGTGTCCCGTCTTCCCAGTACAGTACTGTTTATTATACAACGCTAGTGGTGTCCCGTCTTCCCAGTACAGTACTGTTTGTTATACAACGCTGGTGGTATCCCGTCTTCCCAGTACTGTTTATTATACAACGCTTTGAAACTACTGATGGTTTTGGCCTCCACCTCACTTGTTTCAACCATCTATCATTCTGTTTGCAAAAGTGAACTTTCTGATGTTTTTTCAACAGCTTTTTTTCCTTAGTTTAAACCTATGTCTTCTTGTTCTTGAAGTTGCTGTTTTCAGAAATTCTTCTTTGTGAATTTTATTGGTTCCTATTACTATTTTGTAAGTAGTGATCATATCACCTCTGTGCATGTGTGTAATTACCTAAGTGTAGTTACAGGATGGTAGCAACGCTCATGGTATGCTACGCTCATATAAATGGGTGCACTCGTGTCAGAAGACCTTATCTTTAAAGAACACAATAAAGTAGCCGTCACAACTGCACGAAAAATGACAGGTTGGATAACGAGAACCTTCACACTAGAGATACTATACCGATGATGATACTCTTCAAGATGTTAGTGCTCTCTGGAGTGGAGTACTGCTGCACAATGACAGCCCCTTTCCAGGTCAGCAATTTTCTCCAGCTTTGAGAGCGTGCAGAGATCCTTTACTGCTAGAACCCACTCAGTTAAACACCTAAACTATTAGGACCGACTAAAATGCCTGAATCTGTATTCTCTTGAGCGCAGGTGGGAGAGATACATAATAATTTACACATGGAAAATAGTAGAGGGGCTGGTCCGAAACCTGCACACAGAAATAACATCACATGAGACCAGAAGGCATGGCAGGATGTGCAGAAAATCCCCGTTGAAAAGCAGAGATGCAATAGGTACTCCGAGAGAGAACTTTATCAACATCAGAGGTCCGAGATTGTTCAACACACTTCCACTACACATAAGGGGCATAACTGGCCGACCCCTCACAGTGTTCGAGAGAGAACTATAAGCACCTCCAAAAGATACCTGATCAACCAGGCTGTGATTCATACGTCAGGCTGCGAGCAGCCGCATCCAACAGCCTTGTTGACCAGTCCAGCAACGAGGAGGCCTGGTCTACGACCGGGCCGCGGGGTTGCTAAGCCCTGAAAACACCTCAAGGTAACCTATGGTGTCTTGTCTTCCCAGTATTCTTTGTCGTATAACACTTTGAAACTGCTTGATACCTGCTTGATGGGGTTCTGAGAGTTCTTCTACTCCCCAAGCCCGGCCCAAGGCCAGGCTTGACTTGTGAGAGTTTGGTTCACCAGGCTGTTGCTTGGAGTGGCCTGCAGGCCCACATACCCACCACAGCCCGGTTGGTCCGGCACTCCTTGGAGGAAGCAGTCTAGTTTTCTCTTGAAGATGTCCACGGTTGTTCCGGCAATATTTCTTATAGTCGCTGGTAGGACGTTGAACAACCGCGGACCTCTGATGTTTATACAGTGTTCTCTGATTGTGACTGGGACTTCTGCTCTTCACTGGTTCTATTCTGCATTTTCTTCCATATCGTTCACTCAAGTACGTTGTTATTTTACTGTGTAGATTAGGGACCTGGCCCTCCAGTATTATCCATGTGTATATTATTTGGTATCTCTCTCGTCTCCTTTCTAGAGAGTACATTTGGAGAGCTTTGAGATGATCCCAATAATTTAGGTGTTTTATCTCGTCTATGCGTGCCGTATATGTTCTCTGTATTCCCTCTATTTCAGCAATCTCTCCTACTCTGAAGGGGGAAGCTAGTACTGAGCAGTACTCAAGACGGGACAACACAAGTGACTTGAAGAGTACAACCATTGTGATGGAATCCCTGGATTTGAAAGTTCTTGTAATCCATCCTATCATTTTTCTGGCTGACGCAATATTTGCTTGGTTATGCTCCCTAAACGTTAGGTCGTCGGACATCATTATTCCCAAATCCTTGACATGCTGTTTTCCTACTATGGGCAGATTCGATTGTGTTTTGTACCCTGTATTATGTTTCAGATCCTCATTTTTGCCGTACCCGAGTACCTGAAATTTACCACTGTTAAACATGTTATTTTCTGCTGCCCAATCGAAAACTTTGTTGATATCTGCTTGTAATTTTTCAATGTCTTCAGCAGAGGTAATTTTCATGCTGATTTTTGTGTCATCTGCAAAGGATGACACGAAGCTGTGACGTGTATTTTTGTCTATATCTGATATGAGAATAAGGAACAGTAGCGGTGCAAGGACTGTACCTTGAGGTACAGAGCTTTTAACTGCGCTTGGACTTGATTTTATTTGATTGACTGTTACTCTTTGTGTTCTGTTCGACAGGAAATTGAGTATCCAGCATCCTACTTTACCAGTTATTCCCATTGACCTCATTTTGTGTGCTATCACCCCATGGTCACATTTGTCGAATGCCTTTGCAAAATCTGTGTATACAACATCTGCATTTTGATTTTCTTCTAGAGCTTCTGTGATTTTGTCATAGTGGTTGAGTAACTGTGACAGACAGGATCTGCCCGCTCTAAATCCATGTTGTCCTGGATTGTGTAGCTCATTATTTTCCATAAAACTAGAAATTTGATTCCTAATCACTCTTTCAAACACTTTTATTTGTGTGATGTTAGTGCAACTGGTCTATAATTTTTTGCCAAGGCTTTACTACCCCCCTTGTGCAGAGGAGCTATATCTGCAGATTAAGTGCAGCTGGTATCTCCCCTGTAAAAAAGGCTCTTTCTCCATATTATGCCGAGTGCTCGCGCTATTGTACTTTACATTTCTTTATGAATATTGAATTCCATGAGTCAGGCCCAGGAGCCGAGTGCATGGGCATATTGTCAATTTCCCTTTCAAAGTCTTTCGAGTTCATGTTAATATCCATTATATTATCTGCAGCTTGAATGTCATTCATAAAGAAGCTGTCTGGGTCATCAACTTTCATGTTGTTTATTGGTGTGCTAAACATAGCCTCATACTGGCTTCTTAGAATTTCACTAATCTCTTTGTTGTCCTCTGTGTACGTACCTTCATTTGTAGTTAACGGTCCAATACTGGTCGAGGTTTTGATTTTGATTTTGCGTATGTGAAAAAATATTTTTTATTTTTCTTTATCTGTTGTATAGCTTTCTGTTACAATTCCATTTCCTCACTCATATGATCACTTCAACGTTGTTCTATTCTTCGATTTCTCTGCTTAGGTTTATTTTTTTGTTTCTTGTGATAGTCGTGTCTGCCGAAGCATTTCCGTTATTTTTTCCTTCTCCTGTGCAGTCGTTTGCATTCTCTTTCTGACCCTCCTCACAGCACGTGCTTCAGCAGACCTTGTAAGCTTCAGTTGTCAGTTGAGGTATTCCCTGTGTGGGAGTTTTGTCGCTTAAGACTGTCTCCCACTGAATNACAGGGTCCTGCTGCTCGTTACCTTGTAAACATTCCTGGGTCCAGTTGGGCCTGTGTCGCTTTGGGTCGGCGGATGCAACCAATTGTTTCGACTTCGGGTTGAGGAGTGAGCAGCTACCACCTCCGGGTAAGTCTATTCTTTTCCCCTGTGGGTAGTTAGCTCCGGGGAGCCATAGGGACTCCCCTCAGAAAACCAGCATTGAATGTAATGAAACATCATTTTCTGGGCGAGTCCTGGAGGCTTCCCGGCATCCCTCCCTCCCTCCCGGTCGGCATTTTTTTTGCGGATTTTGACATCCAGCCTCAGAACTGGGGTGTGGATTGCCGGTGCGGTAGGTCTGGGGCAGCGCAGACAGTGGCGCGACGACGGGTGACGTCATACTAGTTTGCTCATTTTTGTTTGGGGGAGTTCTATCCACTCGTTCGGCTTTTGGTTGCAATTTTCACCAGAATAGGGGTTTGTTTTGAGACACCTACCTTTCTGGGTGCCAAACCCGGTCGATGGCAGACATAGAATGCTTCCAATTACACGGGGGGGAGGGGTTTCTATAGGTCATTGCTCCCCTTGCCTCTAGAGGGGGCCAGGTTCTGGCTCGTGGTTCCCGGTAGGCCCATAAGAACTCCCTACACATGACTGATGCCAAAGTCCGACATTAGCATATCAGCTTAGTAAGCTCCGGGGAGCCTCCGGGACTTGCCCAGAAAATGGCGTTTCATTACATTCAAGGCTGGTTTTTTCTTGTAAACAGTAAAAATGCATTATCATATTATATACTGTACCTATATATTACTACTCTACTAAAAAATACTGTACTGTGTTACAGTTGCTGTTTACCTTATTGTTGGAGTTATGTCCATCTTGATTTCTCATTGAGTTGTGAATCCTGTACAGTAAATACATACTGTACTGTATTATGCCATTAGCACTGCATTGATAAGTAGTTCTGCTGTATGTTGAGCACTACAATACAGTTTATGAAAACTATTTTACATTAAAATATACAGTGTAATAACAGCAAAAGTAGTGTGGGGGGAGAAGCCATTTTGGTGATGGATGTGCAACATTTGCATGATTTGTCATGTTGGTAGGGGTGGCCACTGTGGTCTTTGGGCATTATACCGGCTTAGTTGAACAGTTATGGTGAACAAAACGTGTAGATACTTATATATAACGTCTGTATATAGGGTAATAACACCACAAACAGTATTGTTGGGGGGAAATATTTAGTGCGTCTGACCTTGAATGTGTGAGGGAAGCAGCCGCCAGCTGACTGTGTGTAGCGACGTCTATAGTGCCTGAACTAACTATATCAACTTAGTTGTACAGCTGTGGTGAACAAAACATGTAGATACTTATATATAATGTCTGTATATAGTGAATAAAAGCAAAAACAGTATTGTGGGAGGAGAATGTGATGAGTCAGGTGAGCTGGGGGAGGGAGGAAGTAGCAGCCAGTGGCGGGCTGCCACTGGCTGCCACTGCCACTCAGCATGCCAACTTGGGGTTCGTTATAGTGAACACGAATGTAGATACTTATATATAATGTCTGTATATAGCGAATAAAAGCAAAAACAGTATGGTGGGAGGAGAATGTGGGCGAGTGAGGTGTTGAGGGAGTGAGTGGCAGCGAGTGGCTGGCTGATGTGTGGCAGTCACTCCTCATTGCTTTTTGACTCATAATACCAACTTAGTGGTTCGTTATGGTGAACAAAACATGCAGATACTTATATATAACCTGTGTATATAGTGTAATAACCGACAAAGTATTTGTTCACTGTTTGATGAAGATAATAATTGAATCAACAATATGCACACCATATTTTTAGAGTACAGTGATGATTCACTCATTTTATTATATAAATATATCACACTACACACTATTGAATAATATTACAGCAAAAAAACTACGAAAAATCAATCGGAGACATTGAAATAATTACGTAATTATCTCTTTGTGGCCACTCCTGCCTAATAGCTGGAAAGCAACAGACCGCCTGGGACGCACGCTGAGTCAGCACCTGTTTTTTGCCAGACTTCCCTGCCTTATAGCGGGCAATATATGCCACTTACGATTTTTTTAATTATTTTTCCCATGATCAGAGAACACAAATTAACAGGTTTAGAAGAAAAAAATATATTTTTTTTTTGGTATGTGCCTGTGGGTGACAAATGCTAATTAGCCCTGAGCATCACAAGAGTTAAGGATTTGGCCTGAAACGCTATGCGTGCTAGTGGCTTTACAGAACGTAAGAACTCTTGTACTGTATATATATAAATCAAAATTAATAAACAATAGTTTTCTATTATTGGAACATTGATTTAGGCTGTGAGGAATCAAACTCACATTTAATGGAGGCTTTAATGTTAATATTTGAGATGTGCAGCAGTTAAAATTTTGACAAAGAAATGAATTACTAGAACTTGTATATGTTAGTCTGTTTTAAATGCAGATAAAGTTAAAATGAAGAATGTGTTAGAACCATTTCCAGTCAATTTTGCACTTATCCTAACATGTATAATATTTTGCGACAAGTTTTCTATGGGTCAATGATCTTGCAGGAAGTGATTGCTGATGACACCCCTGCCATTGATGTAGTTCTTCAAGCGGATAAGAAACGTGTTGAGCTTTTAAAGGAGAAAGATCAACTAGAAGGCAACATGAAGAAGAAGAACAAGGACGTTGACATGGATCGTTTACAAGATGTTTATGATGAGCTGAAGCCATTGGATCAGATAAAGCAGAGCCCAAAGCCAGGAGGTGTGTATAACTCATAGGTTCTTAGCAATGCTTGTAAGTGTTCACCCATAGTTAAACACACTTTGCTAACCATGTTTTTAAAGTGAGGTAGTAATAATGAATACAATTCTGTTCTATATGAATTCTTCAATCAAGAACAGAATTCTGCAGGTACAATAATCCCATTTAATACACAGAGAAATCACATTTATCGTGATATGTCGACAAGAAAATTCACAGGAGCTATGAGGAGGATTGGAACCTATACGCAGGGTGTTCCCAAGTGCACGCTCTAAACGACTAGGCCACGACATGGTAAAAGAATTACAACCTGGGATACTACTGCATCCTCGAGGATACTGTTGTGGTGTGCTCGTTAGAACCTTACACTGCAGCCAATAAGCCACGACAGACCCGTACTCATAAAGAGGCCGAGTTCATCAATGAAAAGAAGTCTGAATTCTTCGTGATGTACCAAAACAGGTTCACCCAAGCCACCAAAGTATAACATGGGAAGATGGAAACTTCTGGACTTGAGGCATCAAACAGAACCTGGAATTGAATCCAAGGGGGAACAGCCAAGCAGTCTTTTACAACATGTTCAATGCTGATTTTTTGGGCTCAAGTTTTTGCATTCTAACAATTCTCATGGTCTGGTATTTGTTTAATATTCTTGGTTTGTCTATCTTGTGTTGCTTTGGGCAGTATCTCCTGGCCTGGATTTTCTCCTTTGTCTTAGTACCTGCCATCTCTCTTCTCCTCTGGTAAGTTTTGTGCTTTCATTCTCTGTGCTTAGTTCTAGGAAACCATTGATGGGTCCTCCAGAAACCCAACATTGAATGTAATGAAACACCTTTTTTTGGTAGCACCCCAGTGGGTCCCTGATTCCTGGCCTTTCCTCCATGTTCATCAGTGGGTTCTTATCGGCTCCAGAACTGAGCTGCAGGTTCCAACTGCAGGCCAAGACTGGGCCTTCTGGTGGTACCTATTGGTACTAGCAACTAGTTCAAGCTAGTTTTGAGTGACAATTGTTTCATTTGATTGTTGTGGAGTTGTTTGGTGGTTTCGAAGCTTCATTTTCTGTGAACCCTTCAGTTGTCTGTAAAGCTCTATTGACTTTCCAGATGGTTTCTCGGTGGGGGTGGGAAATTGACACACTGCGGCTGTGTGTGGCAGGCCAGGTTATGGTTCTGATCCAGGTTAAGCCAAACACAAATCCTGCAACTGTTGTGACCCATTAGACTGAACTGTCTCTGTGAGATACCTTCAGGAGCCTCCAAGGCTTTCCCAGAAGGAGACATACAGTATCATTATATTATATGGCAGGTTTTGTATAATTACCTCCTTGCTCTTCAAGAAACATCGAATCAGACAAGCACGACAATACCACCATTCAAAATGAATTAATAAGCAGTGCTTTTTTTTTTAACTGGCTATTTATGCCTGTGCCACCTTTTGGGTGGCTTAAATTAATCTTTATCAATCGTTTTTTTTTTTTTTGGGTGGTGCAGCCTGTTTGTAAGTTGAAGACTGCCTGTACTGCCTATTGGTAGATACTGTACTAGTACAGTGGTACCTCGGAATACGAGTGTCCCTGTATACGAGTTTTTCGGAATACGAGCAGGATTTCCTCGGAAAATGTGTCTCGGAAGGCGAGGGTTACCTCGGGACACGAGTTTGTTGATACGCGTACAGGCTGACCTAGCGCGTGGTGGCTGGGCGATCGTCGCCCCTCCGCCCGTCCGCCCCTCAGTTTACCATTGTCTCGCGCTCAGTGACTACCTCTCATCAATTCTTCTCGTGGATTTTCAGTGTATTGTTGGATTTTTGGTGATTTGACTATACAATTTACTATTATATATCTCACCATGATTCCCAAGAAAGCCAGTGGTAAGGATATAGGCCAGAAAGCCCATGTGAGGATGACAATAGAGGAGAAACAAGAGATAATTCGGAAGCATGAGAACGGTACACGTGTTATTGAACTTTGTAGGCAGTACAACAAAGCCACATCAACAATATGCACTATACTTAAGAAGAAAAATGAGATTATGAGTGCTAAAGTGGCAAAAGGAGTAAGAACAATAACGAAACAAAGACCACAAATACTTGAAGAAGTGGAAAAGTTGTTATTAATTTGGATACACGACAAGGAGTTAAGGGGAGATAGTGTTTCGGAGGCCATTATTTGTGAGAAAGCCAGGGTATTGCACGAAGACCTTCTAAAGAAAACCCCTGCAACGAGTGATGCAGAGACGAAAGAGTTTAAGGCAAGCAGGGGCTGGTTTGAAAAATTTAGGAGGAGGAGTGGTATCCATAGTGTTACAAGGCATGGGGAGGCAGCCAGCGCAGACAAACCAGCCGCTGGACGATTTATTGAGGAATTTAAAGAGTTTGCAGAGGCTGAGGGATACCTACCGCAACAAGTGTTTAATTGTGACGAAACAGGACTGTTTTGGAAAAGAATGCCTAAGAGGACATACATTACCAAGGAGGAAAAATCCTTGCCCGGACACAAGCCTATGAAAGATAGGTTTACGCTTATGTTGTGTTCAAATGCGAGTGGCGATTTGAAAATTAAACCCTTACTAGTGTATCATTCTGAAAATCCAAGGGTTTTCAAACAGTATAAAGTGCAGAAAACCCATTTGTGTGTGATGTGGAGGTCTAATAAAAAAGCATGGGTGACTAGGCTTATTTTTTCGGAGTGGGTGAATGAAGTGCTGTGCCCTACCATAGAAAAATATCTGCAGGAGAAACATTTGCCACTCAAAGCCGTGCTTCTCCTCGACAATGCTCCTGCTCATCCTCGAGGCTTGCAAGATGATGTGTTGCCCCGATACAATAAATTCCTCACAGTTAAATTCCTTCCTCCTAACACCACTTCTTTAATTCAGCCTATGGACCAGAAAATCATAGCGAATTTTAAGAAACTTTATGAAAGGGCACTTTTCCGAAAATGTTTTGAAGTGACTGAAGCCACAAACCTCACCCTCAAAGAGTTCTGGAAACACCATTTTAACATTTGTAGTGCTTTAAAACTCGTTGACAAAGCCTGGCAAGAAGTGACTCAAAGAACCCTGATCTCTGGCTGGAGAAAATTGTGGCCTGAATGTGTGAGAGAATTAGACTTTGAGGGGTTTGAGCCTATAAATGATGCGCCTATTGTTGAGGAAATTGTTACTCTAGGCCAGCAAATGGGCTTGGAATTGGATAGTGATGATGTGGAGGAGTTGGTGGAAGAACACAACGAAGAACTGACCACCGAAGAACTCCAAGCCCTTCAACAGGAACAGCAAGACAACGCAGATGAAGATTCTTCAGTGGAGGAGGAGGAGGCAGCAGCGGATGTCCCTTCTGCAGTATTGAAGAAGGTGTGTCAGATGTGGGAAGAGATTCAAACAATTGTTGAAAAGACTCACCCAGAGAAAGCTGTAGTAGGCCGTTGCCTTAATCTTTTCAATGACAATGTGTTGCCTTACTACAGAGAGAGCTTGCGAAGAAGGGAAAAGCAAGCTTCCATGGACAGATATCTGGTGAGAAAATCGAGCAGTGAGCCTCAGCCAGGACCTAGTGGCACTCAGATAAAACGTCCCAGGGAGTGCACACCTGAAAGGTCCTCATTGCCTGATGTGATAATGGAAGGGGACTCCCCTTCCAAACAGTAACTCCTCTCCTCCTCCCCTCTCCTCACCATCTTCCATACGCCTACAGCATTCATCAGCAAGGTAAGTAATAACTTGAACATAGTTTTGTAGGTTTATTTAGATGAATTAGGTATAAAAATTTAGTTTGATATGGGGTTTCTGGGGTAGTCAGGAACGGATTAATTCATTTCCCATTATTTCTTATGGGGAAATTCGCTTCAGAATACGAGTTTTCGGAATACGAGTTTTCGGAATAGGCGTCTCCAGGAACCAATTAAACTCTTAAACGAGGCACCACTGTATTATAATATCTACTAATAAAAAAAATCATTATTTTGATACATCTGTAATAGTTTTACCATGAAAAATGCAATTTTTAATGAAGATAATTTTTTCATTTTAATATTTTGTATATAAATTTGAATTTTTCAGAATCTTGGCTGGTCTTGGGTTTACACGTGAGATGCAGGGTAGGGCAACAAAGAACTTCTCGGGCGGCTGGAGAATGAGAGTGTCCTTAGCCCGTGCTCTCTTCATGGAGCCAACGCTCCTCATGCTTGATGAACCAACAAACCATCTCGATCTGAATGCTGTTATTTGGCTAGACAATTATCTTCAGGTATGTCCCAAATAAACTAGTCCAAATAATTTCCGTGAACACCATTATCCTATACCAACTGTCAAGACACTACTGTTTCATGCATGCTTTACCATACAAGTATTCAGTGCTAAATAATGTAAGTTCCCTGCACTAAGCTCAAGATCTTAACTCTCCATACCTATTAATCTGAATAATTTTATACTAGG
>WNGS01000411.1:20053025-20123227 GCA_020271785.1 Procambarus virginalis
AGAGTTTATAAAAAATCAATTCTATAGGGATTGTAGAACAGACAGTTGTGCACACTATATGTAAAAATGGTGAGAATCGGTCAGAAACTAGATTTTTGGATACTGATGTACAGTAAGTTGAAATTCTAGTTATGGATATAATTGAAGTTGAAGTTATAAAAATAAAATAAAATAAAATGTTTATCAGGAAGGTACATACATAGAGAGATTTTACATAAGTTGATCGATTTATAGATAGAGCTAGTACATACAATGCCTAAAGCCACTATTACGCAATGCGTTTCGGACAAAGTTATCAACAATAAATAAGGCAGTTCTAATTCATGAATTTACTTGTATGTTTTAATAAACATTGTTTGGCATTCATACTCGAATATCTCAAAGCTGTAGGTCAATGTGTGTTAAAATGAAGTCAAGAAAAAATAACCCCCCAAAAGCGAAGTATGGGGATAATTAAAATAATTATAATGATTTAGGGGATATATTTAGGGTATACTTTATATAAGTTAAAAAAAAACTAATCTGGTCCCTAATTATCAAAACAACCAAAAGAAACAAGGAAAATAAAGTTTGAAATCTGAAAAAAATCAGTCCCCAAAAAATTTGCAGTCCCAAGTTCTGAGAGTTGTGACCGATTTATTTGTTGACCAATTTAATTCCATCTTCACATAGTTAGGGACGGGTATGCACTCTCCAGGATGTAAAGATAATAACAAATTCAAATAATAAACAAACGAAGAAAAAAAATCTAAAAAAAAAAAATTTTTTTTTTTTTTTGACATTGTTGAAAGTAACTGATTAGGCGAAAGTAACTGATTAGGCGTGCATTAGGCGATGTATTTATATGATATATAACAAAATAGAGCATAATAACATACTCATTATTATTTGTGTTACAGTATTATGTATTTCTCAGCAATGCAATAAAGGCACCAGCTGCATATCCACTTTGCGGACACTTCTCACTGCTGCTATTCTTCTTTGTGCATCAGACAGGTGGTTGCATCTCTTTATTATTGCATTATTCATCAGTTCCAGTTAACAGGAGCTGTTCTCTTTATCAACAAAAACGTTCTTTTTTTTTAAATATTCGTCTAAAATCAATTTCTGAAAATATTTTGATGAAAGTTTCATGATGCTGAGGCCAATAAGTTTGAGATTTGTTTAACATTTTTAAGTAATTTTTACATAATCCAAATATATTTTGCTTCCATGACCCCCCCCCCCCCCTTATGCTGAGCAGTTTAAGGGTTAAGAAAACCACTGTAGTTCACTAAAATCTGTGGATGGTATTTCTTAAATCTGTGTGACTGCCTCCTCGCCCTTGCCCCCCTCTGACTGAATTTGTGAAATGTATGAATAAATATGTCTATCAGATAAAACTGTAAAAGATATACATTCTCACTCAAATTCTCAAAAATTGATCTAGTCTCAAGTTTTGCTAAAATTGCATTCCAAGACAAAAAATAGTAACAGTAAATATCAATAATATTAAATAAATATTAATAACTGAAGTATGTTAATAATTATTTTTGGATGTACAATACTGTATACCAAAATAAGGCTTTGAATGTGTTGGTGTAAAAGTACCCGTTACAAAGGTACAAAAGTGGAAGTATTCAAGAGAAAATTAGATGCATTCCTGCAAGAAGTACCAAACCAACTGGATTGTAGTAGATATGTGGGCCTGTGAGCCACTCCAACCCACAGTCTCTTGGACCAAGTTGTCACTTTGGCCTACCTTGTCTTCAGATTACCTTGAGGGGATTTCGGGGCTTAGCGACCCCGCGGCCCGGATGTCGACCAGGCCTCCTTGTTGCTGGACCGGTTAACCAGGCTGTTGGACGCGGCTGCTCGCAGCCTGACGTATGAGTCACAGCCTGGTTGTTCAGGTATCCTTTGGAGGTGTTTATCAAGTTCTCTCTTGAACACTCTGAGGGGTTGGCCAGTTATGCCCCTTATGTGTAGTGGAAGCATGTTGAACAGTCTCGGGCCTCTGATGTTGATAGTTCTCTCTTGAACACTGTGAGGGGTCAGCCAGTTATGTCCCTTATGTGTAGTGGAAGCGTGTTGAACAGTCTCAGACCTCTGATGTTGATAGTTCTCTCTGAGTACCTGTTGCACCTCTGCTTTTCAACGGGGGTATTCTGCAACATCTTGCCATGCCTTCTGGTCTCGGTGATGTTATTTCTGTGTGCAGGTTTGGGATCAGCCCCTCTACTATTTTCCATGTGTAAATTATTATGTATCTCTCCCGTCTGCGCTCAAGAGAATACAGACAATTCAATTGAAATCACAATTCAAGCCTGGCATTAGGCCAGGATTAGGAAATAGAACTCCAGAACCCACTCCAGGTACTCTAGCCCTGGAAACAGCAGGACCTTGCTGAAGGTAGCAAGTCAAAGGGGTACAACTTTGAAATAAAATTATGATTATTGTACATTTAGTGTACAAACACCCAATATAATACAGTACGTGTGTGTTGCTGTACTAATACCGTGTATCATATGTATGTAAATGATGGCTTTCATCCGTCTTCTCTTTAAAACTCACTCCAGGATGTGTGGTTACCTTCGTTGATTTTGGGGATGAGCATCTCCGTGGCCTGGTTGCTGACCAGGCCTCCTGTGCACTTAAACCATAAAATATACCCTCAGAATCTAGAGGTAATGTACTATTATCACAACCATCTCCACAATCCCTGCTACTGTCCCATCACCCCATACCATCCCTACTACTATCACCACCTACCATCCTTACTACCTCCCTTCAACCACATACAACTTTTTTTGTGTAAATTTGTTAATATTTTCGTCTGGAACTACAGTACTGCTACTTACAGTGAATCCCATCAGATTGTTTTTATAACGTTTACTGATGCTTTTGCCACCTGTGGGCCCCACTTGTTTGTTAGGAATTCAGATCTGCATGATTTGATGCTTTGTTCTGTAGTTTTTTGTATTTGTTGCATTGAGACCTTGCATAATGTTCACTTGTTATGCACCCATAGGAGGTAGGATGAGTGTTATCTTCAGGCAGGAAGTGGGGGGAGGGGCATGCATGGTTCACGGAAACATTTCTGGTTGTACCTGTATCTGTATTGTACCTGGATGGGGTTCTGGAAGTTCTACTCCCCCAAGCCTGGCCCCGCATAGCCTGGTTGGTCCAGCATTTCTTGAAGTACTGTTGAATTAGTCAATTCTGTTTTGAGTCGTAGACATAGTTCAAATTGGTTATACTAGTTGGGTTTTGAATATATTTGGTATGTGTACATTTTTTATTCATTTAAAAATATTTGGTGACATTTTCAGAATAATTATTTTCTCTCAGGCATGGCAAGACAACTCTTCTGCGTCACATACAGTCCAGAGCCCTCAACATTCCACCAAATATTGACGTTTTATATTGTGAGCAGGTAAGTTTTGAATTAGTTAATCTCATGAATAATTCAATATTCAAATGACTGTGTTCTAAAAAAATTAAGCATAACTAGGAAGATCCATTTTCTAACTGACTTCACTGAGCAAATGCAGTGTTTGCAGTCTTGATGGAAACATAAACGACTTCTATACAATGACAATAAAATATAGATATCGGAATATAATCATGAAAAACTGCTACTCCCGGGGTATCGTACTTGCTCCACTATTCTCCATTCTCATTTTTGATACACAGATACTAACTACAGTACTGTATTGTATCATTCTTCGCAGACAATTCTGTAATTTGTTGTAGAGTAGCGATTATGGAGTGCAGTTCAGTATACATGTACATGAAACCTCCAAACAGATGTAAACCATGTCTTCTGATCTGCCACAAAAAGCAGTGGGATGTTCAGTGTATATGAGAAATAGCTCCTGTGTTTAATAAAACTTAAGAAATGAAAATTAGAACCATGTACGAAACATTGTTGGATCACTCGAGTGTAAGAACGATGTAGACAACCAAGGAGTTATCATGACAAGTTCTTTTAAAAACACAATTTAGTAACTGCAACAATTGCAAGAAAAATGATAGGTTGGAAAATTATAACCTTTCAAATAAGAGATGCCAAACTAATAATGGTACAGTACAACCTCGATTCAACGCACTATATGGGACCAACCTCGGTGCGTTGGAGCGTTGGATTTGTTGCAAGAGGTGATCTTCAAAAGGCATTTGTATCGGTATCTTTTTCTGTGGGGAGCCCCTACAGCTCCCCGGAGCTTACTAGGCTGATATGCTAATGTCAGACTTTGGCATCAATCATGTGTATGGAGTTCTTATGGGCCTACCGGGACCACGAGCCAGAACCTGGCCCCCTCTAGGGAGGCAAGGGAGCAATGGCCTATAGAACCCCCCCGTGTAATTGGAAGCATTCTATGTCTACCAGTGACTGGGTTAGGCACCCAGAAAGGTAGGCGTCCCAAAACAAACCCCTATTCTGGTGAAAATTGCAACCAAAAGCCAAACAAATGGATAGAACTCCCCAAACAAAAATGAGCAAACTAGTATGACGTCACCTGTCGTTGCGTCGCTGTCTGCGCAGCCCTCCCCTCCCCGGGAGGGGGAAGGGGCAGCCCCAGACCTACCATGCCGGCGATCCGCACCCCAGTTCTTGAGGCTGATGCTATCGGCTCGGTTGTGTGTTCTGGCTCCAGTATTTTTGCGGCGCTGTGCCTTGTGTGTGGCTGCTGTACTCCAGGGGTGCGAGAGCCAGGAGTTATTCCTCAGTACTCGGGCTGCATGTGCCTAGGGTTCCCTTCCCTAGGTGCCTTGTAAGTACTGCTCTTGGGGCTTGGGGTTATCTTCCACAAGTTCCTCGGGGTCTGCCTCTGTGTGTCCGTTTTACTGTTCGGTTTCTCGGCCGCCGTTTGGGTACTTGGGGGTTTTGTCTCCCTAGTTTACCTTAGGGTAAGAGGCAGTTTTTGCACTGGTAAGGGACACAGGGTGCTGTGCAGCTAGTTGTCACCTATCACAGCGGCCAGCTCTGTTCCTTGGGGTACATTGTCCTCTTGCGGGGTTTTGTTTTTCTTTTTGCCTTGGTAGGGGGTTCTGCCCTATTTGCCACTGGTGTTTGGCCTCCCCCTGATACTGGGTGGTGCCCCCTGCTTGGTCCCCATGTGTGTACACGTTCTTGGGGTTCAGCATTAGACAGTTTGTTTGGTAGTTTTGGGCGCCAGTTAGCAGTATCCTGCCTGGGTTTACCCGAGCGTGAGTCCTCTTCAAGTAAATGCTCAGGACCCTGGGAATCCCTTAGGGAACGAGTGGGTCCGATGGATGTGACCCCGGGATCCCCCATCGCTTTGTGCGAGTTTGAGGGTTGTTCAGTCCCCCCTTGTCTCAGGGCGACCCTCACTGTTTTTGCCTCCGTCACGCAGCCTGTTGGGTCGGTGACACTTTCGACCCTGAGTCCTGTGAGTATTGTTGCTTGCTGGTGACTCAATTTACCCAGTCTGTGGATGATCATCTTTGGGCACAGGCTGCACAGGCATTGCATTTTAGGTTTTGGTTGTTGCAATGAACTAGGTTGGTTGCTCACCCGGATGCCTCGCGGCTGCCCCGTTTTGCTTGTAGGGACCTGGACTTGGGGGTGGTTGTCACTTCGACCCTGGTTCAGTCCGCACCTCCTGGTCCTTCCCCTCCTGTTGTTTGTTCTGGTCCCCCTCCCCTGCTTCCGGCCCCGAAACGTCTGAGGGTTTTGGAGTCGGGGCAAGAGTTAGTTGATCTTGAGACTCAGGCAGCCTTGGGGGATGCCCCTTCCGGTGTGGCGATGGAGGCATTCGAGTCTCCTCCCCCGGTTGAAGCCTCTGGGTCTGACTAGTGGGCCTCATTCTATCCGGCTTCTACGGCTGCGCCGGTCTTGTCTAGTGGGGTCGGTGCTCGGGGGAGGACTGGGAGGACCCATTGACGGGGCGATGGGAGGGAGGCTTGCGCTGTTTGCTCACACCTGGTCCCACGATTTATGGGCGTTTCGGGTTGTTACGCATGGCCTCCAGTGGCGTTGGGTGGCTGGCTGGCGGGGCAGGCTTCTTCCCCTACACTCTAACAGGTCATTTTGGAGTGGGTTCGCTTGGGCATGATCGAGACGACGACGTCCCTCAGATGGGTTTCCCGTCTGTTTCCATTGTGCGGACCTGCGGTTCATTCTGGACTTGTCCTGTCTGAACCCCTGGGTTCATTGCCCCTCCTTTCGGATGACCACGCTGTCCCAGGTTCGGCTCCTGTTGGAGCAGGGCGCTTGGATGGTGTATCTGGACCGCCGGAACGCTTATTGGCATGTCCCGATTCATCTGGGGTTCAGGGACTGGCTTGGTTTTGTTGTGGGGCTTCGTGCTTACCACTTTCATTGTCTTCCGTTCGATTTGAACCTGGCACCTTGCGTTTTCATGCACCTCACGTGGGTCGTGGTGACCCGTCTGCGTCTGTTAGGTGTTCAGGTGTTGGCCTACCTGTTGGTGACTGGCTGGTTTGGGCTCCCAGCCAGTCCGCTTGTCTGCTAGTTAGGGATCTGATTCTTTCTCGGCTCGCTGGGTTCGGGTTCTTGGTGAACTGGAGGAAGTCCTATCTGGTTCCCTCCCAGGTTCGGACCTGGCTGGGCCTTGTGTGGGACTCTCGGACCGCTTCCTGTCTCTTCCTCCGGAGTCTCTTTTGTGGCTGTGGTCCCGCTTTTGCCTGTTTCTGGGGGGCTCCCGGGTCACCCGGCGGTTGCTCAAGGGTCTGTGCGGGAGCTTGAACTTTGCGATGCTGGTCTACCCGCTGGGTTGGGTTTGGCTTCGTCGGCTGTTCTGGTTCCTTCGGGGACGTCCCTTCCGCCTCTCTCGCGATCACTGGGTTCGGACCCCGGGAACCTTGCGTTGATTGCTGCGTCACTGGCTTTCTCTTCGGGTTTTTCGAGGTTCACTGCCTTGGCGCCTACCTGAGCCCTCGCTCGATGTGTTCACGGACGCGTCGTCTCTCGGATGGGGCTTTGTGACAAGTGCTCACCAGGCCGGCCAGGGACGGTGGGGTTTGTCCTTCTGTTGAGCCCACAGCACTGTGCGGGAGTTCGCGGTGGTGTGGTTTGCTCTTCAGAGGATTTGAGTCGCCCGTGGGTCGACGATCCGGCGCCGTTCGAACTGCTCCCCAGTGGTTCATTATCTAAACCGGGGGGATGGGTTCGATGCGGTCCTTGGCTCTTTGGCGCTGGTTGCTTCGGGTGACTCGTCTGCTGAGTTCTCGGGGTTTGGCTCTCCTGGCAGTTCACTTGCAGGGAGTCTCCAACGTCTTGGCTGATGGCCTGTCTTGTTTCGTTCCCCTCTCCACTGAATGGACTGTCGACGCCAGCTCCTTCCATTGGCTTTGCCAGACGTTCGGACGCCCCGACGTGGACCTCTTCGTGTCGGCATGGTCGCAGCGCCTTCTCCTGTATGTGGCGCCCTTTCCCGACTGCGAGGCCGTCAGGGTCAATGCTTTACAGCAGAACTGGTCAAGGTGGAGGTTCCTGTACCTCTTTCCCCCGGTTCAGCTGTTGCTCCAGGTACTGACTCACTTGGAGACTTACCAGGGAGAGTTGTCCTCTTGGCCCCTTGGTGGCTGGCCCAGCTGTAATTTCAGGCGCTGCTTGCTCGGTGTCCGAACCAAGAGGTTTTTCCGCGGCTCCGCCTCTTCCAGCAGGTCGGACCGGTATGTCACGTGGATGGTTCGATCTTCTCAAGTCTTCGCGTATGGTGTTTTTGAAACTCGAGTTTATCATCATCTCTATGGTGATCAGGTGGCTTCCTTATTAGTGTCCCACCTGTGAGCTTTGTCTCGGTGGCAGTATGAAGTTTCCTGGCGGTCCCTTCAGTTCTTCTTACGTCTTTGTCGTTGTACTTCGCTTTCTGTTAGGGTGGTGGTGTCCTTTCTCTCTTGGTTGTTCCAGGACCGTCTTCTTATGCCTAACACTGTCACCTCGTATCGTGCGGCGCTGGCGGAGCCGCTTCAGCTTACTTTCGGTATTGATGTCACGTCTGCTCTGTTTCGCAAGCTGTCTCGGGCATTGTTTCACCTCCGGCCTGCTCATGCCCCACCTGAGCCGTCCTGGTACTTGGACAGAGTGCTCTCTTTTCTTTCTTCTCTTCATTTTATTGTGACCCCTTCGGTTCCGGATTGTTTTTCGAAGGCTCTTTTTCCTGTTGGCATTGACCTCTGGGGGTTGGGTGGGTGAGCTTCATGCTCTCCTCCGGCGCAGAGGTTTGTGCTCCTTCGGTTGGGGTGATCGGTTTGTTTGTCTGCAGCCTTCTAGAACCTTCTTTTCTGGCGGAGAATGAGACTTCTGCGTTCGGGAGGGGTCCCTGGGTTGTTGATGCTTGGTTGGTTCGGCCGGGGGTGCATCATGTTTGTGTCCGGTTGTGGCTCTCAGCCGTTATTTGCGCATCACGGCTTCTGTGTTCATGGATGCGCTTTGGGTTGATCCGGTTTCCCTTCTTTCCTGTTCGAGGGTGCGGGTCTCCCAGGTTGTCTGCAGGATTATTAAGGCTAGCCAGCCTGCGGTCTATCCCCATGCCCGTGACATCCGCAAGTTGGCGGATGTCATCTTGCCGCCATCTTTGGCAATATGTCCTGGGCTGACATTCGGGCGCGGGATTTTGGTGGTCGAACAGGGTCCTGGCTGCTCGTTACCTTGTAAACATTCCTGGGTCCAGTTGGGCCTGTGTCGCTTTGGGTCGGCGGATGCAACCAATTGTTTCGACTTCGGGTTGAGGAGTGAGCAGCTACCACCTCCCGGGTAAGTCTATTCTTTTCCCCTGTGGGTAGTTAGCTCCGGGGAGCCATAGGGACTCCCCTCAGAAAACCAGCATTGAATGTAATGAAACATCATTTTCTGGGCGAGTCCTGGAGGCTTCCCGGCATCCCTCCCTCCCTCCCGGTCGGCATTTTTTTTGCGGATTTTGACATCCAGCCTCAGAACTGGGGTGTGGATTGCCGGTGCGGTAGGTCTGGGGCAGCGCAGACAGTGGCGCGACGACGGGTGACGTCATACTAGTTTGCTCATTTTTGTTTGGGGGAGTTCTATCCACTCGTTCGGCTTTTGGTTGCAATTTTCACCAGAATAGGGGTTTGTTTTGAGACACCTACCTTTCTGGGTGCCAAACCCGGTCGATGGCAGACATAGAATGCTTCCAATTACATGGGGGGGAGGGGTTTCTATAGGTCATTGCTCCCCTTGCCTCTAGAGGGGGCCAGGTTCTGGCTCGTGGTTCCCGGTAGGCCCATAAGAACTCCCTACACATGACTGATGCCAAAGTCCGACATTAGCATATCAGCTTAGTAAGCTCCGGGGAGCCTCCGGGACTTGCCCAGAAAATGGCGTTTCATTACATTCAAGGCTGGTTTTTTTCTTGTAAACAGTAAAAATGCATTATCATATTATATACTGTACCTATATATTACTACTCTACTAAAAAATACTGTACTGTGTTACAGTTGCTGTTTACCTTATTGTTGGAGTTATGTCCATCTTGATTTCTCATTGAGTTGTGAATCCTGTACAGTAAATACATACTGTACTGTATTATGCCATTAGCACTGCATTGATAAGTAGTTCTGCTGTATGTTGAGCACTACAATACAGTTTATGAAAACTATTTTACATTAAAATATACAGTGTAATAACAGCAAAAGTAGTGTGGGGGGAGAAGCCATTTTGGTGATGGATGTGCAACATTTGCATGATTTGTCATGTTGGTAGGGGTGGCCACTGTGGTCTTTGGGCATTATACCGGCTTAGTTGAACAGTTATGGTGAACAAAACGTGTAGATACTTATATATAACGTCTGTATATAGGGTAATAACACCACAAACAGTATTGTTGGGGGGAAATATTTAGTGCGTCTGACCTTGAATGTGTGAGGGAAGCAGCCGCCAGCTGACTGTGTGTAGCGACGTCTATAGTGCCTGAACTAACTATATCAACTTAGTTGTACAGCTGTGGTGAACAAAACATGTAGATACTTATATATAATGTCTGTATATAGTGAATAAAAGCAAAAACAGTATTGTGGGAGGAGAATGTGATGAGTCAGGTGAGCTGGGGGAGGGAGGAAGTAGCAGCCAGTGGCGGGCTGCCACTGGCTGCCACTGCCACTCAGCATGCCAACTTGGGGGTTCGTTATAGTGAACACGAATGTAGATACTTATATATAATGTCTGTATATAGCGAATAAAAGCAAAAACAGTATGGTGGGAGGAGAATGTGGGCGAGTGAGGTGTTGAGGGAGTGAGTGGCAGCGAGTGGCTGGCTGATGTGTGGCAGTCACTCCTCATTGCTTTTTGACTCATAATACCAACTTAGTGGTTCGTTATGGTGAACAAAACATGCAGATACTTATATATAACCTGTGTATATAGTGTAATAACCGACAAAGTATTTGTTCACTGTTTGATGAAGATAATAATTGAATCAACAATATGCACACCATATTTTTAGAGTACAGTGATGATTCACTCATTTTATTATATAAATATATCACACTACACACTATTGAATAATATTACAGCAAAAAAACTACGAAAAATCAATCGGAGACATTGAAATAATTACGTAATTATCTCTTTGTGGCCACTCCTGCCTAATAGCTGGAAAGCAACAGACCGCCTGGGACGCACGCTGAGTCAGCACCTGTTTTTTGCCAGACTTCCCTGCCTTATAGCGGGCAATATATGCCACTTACGATTTTTTTAATTATTTTTCCCATGATCAGAGAACACAAATTAACAGGTTTAGAAGAAAAAAATATATTTTTTTTTTGGTATGTGCCTGTGGGTGACAAATGCTAATTAGCCCTGAGCATCACAAGAGTTAAGGATTTGGCCGAAACGCTATGCGTGCTAGTGGCTTTACAAGAACGTAAGAACTCTTGTACTGTATATATATAAATCAAAAATTAATAAACAATAGTTTTCTATTATTGGAACATTGATTTAGGCTGTGAGGAATCAAACTCACATTTTAATGGAGGCTTTAATGTTAATTATTTGAGATGTGCAGCAGTTAAAATTTTGACAAAAGAAATGAATTACTAGAACTTGTATATGTTAGTCTGTTTTAAATGCAGATAAAGTTAAAATGAAGAATGTGTTAGAACCATTTCCAGTCAATTTTGCACTTATCCTTAACATGTATAATATTTTGCGACAAGTTTTCTATGGGTCAATGATCTTGCAGGAAGTGATTGCTGATGACACCCCTGCCATTGATGTAGTTCTTCAAGCGGATAAGAAACGTGTTGAGCTTTTAAAGGAGAAAGATCAACTAGAAGGCAACATGAAGAAGAAGAACAAGGACGTTGACATGGATCGTTTACAAGATGTTTATGATGAGCTGAAGGCCATTGGATCAGATAAAGCAGAGCCCAAAGCCAGGAGGTGTGTATAACTCCTAGGTTCTTAGCAATGCTTGTAAGTGTTCACCCATAGTTAAACACACTTTGCTAACCATGTTTTTAAAGTGAGGTAGTAATAATGAATACAATTCTGTTCTATATGAATTCTTCAATCAAGAACAGAATTCTGCAGGTACAATAATCCCATTTAATACACAGAGAAATCACATTTATCGTGATATGTCGACAAGAAAATTCACAAGAGCTATCAGGAGGATTGGAACCTATACGCAGGGTGTTCCAAGTGCACGCTCTAAACGACTAGGCCACGACATGGTAAAAGAATTACAACCTGGGATACTACTGCATCCTCGAGGATACTGTTGTGGTGTGCTTGTTAGAACCTTACACTGCAGCCAGTAAGCCACGACAGACCCGTACTCATAAAGAGGCCGAGTTCACCAATGAAAAGAAGTTCGAATTCTGCATGATGTACCAAAACAGGTTCACCCAAGCCACCAAAGTATAACATGGGAAGATGGAAACTTCTGGACTTGAGGCATCAAACGGAACCTGGAATTGAATCCAAGGGGGAACAGCCAAGCAGTCTTTTACAACATGTTCAATGCTGATTTTTTGGGCTCAAGTTTTTGCATTCTAACAATTCTCATGGTCTGGTATTTGTTTAATATTCTTGGTTTGTCTATCTTGTGTTGCTTTGGGCAGTATCTCCTGACCTGGATTTTCTCCTTTGTCTTAGTACCTGCCGTCTCTCTTCTCCTCTGGTAAGTTTTGTGCTTTTATTCTCTGTGCTTAGTTCTAGGAAACCATTGATGGGTCCTCCAGAAACCCAACATTGAATGTAATGAAACACCTCAAACATGGGATCGTCTCAAAGCTCTCCAAATGTACTCTCTAGAAAGGAGACGAGAGAGATACCAAATAATATACATGTGGAAAATACTGTAGGGCCAGGTCCCAAATCTACACAGTAAAATAACAACGTACTGGAGTGAACGATATGGAAGAAAATGCAGAATAGAACCAGTGAAGAGCAGAGGTGCCATAGGCACAATCAGAGAACACTGTATAAACATCAGAGGTCCGCGGTTATTCAACGTCCTCCCAGCGACTATAAGAAATATTGCCGGAACAACCGTGGACATCTTCAAGAGAAAACTGGACTGTTTCCTAAGAGAAGTCCCGGATCAGCCGGGCTGTGGTGGGTATGTGGCTCTGCGGGCCGCTCCAAGCAACAGCCTGGTGGATCAAACTCTCACAAGTCGAGCCTGGCCTTGGGCCGGGCTTGGGGAGTAGAAGAACTCCCAGAACCCCATCAACCAGGTATCAACCAGGTACCTCTTTTTGGTAGCACCCCAGTGGGTCCCTGATTCCTGGCCTTTCCTCCATGTTCATCAGTGGGTTCTTATCAGCTCCAGAACTGAGCTGCAGGTTCCAACTGCAGGCCAAGACTGGGCCTTCTGGTGGTACCTATTGGTACTAGCAACTAGTTCAAGCTAGTTTTGAGTGACAATTGTTTCATTTGATTGCTGTGGAGTTGTTTGGTGGTTTCGAAGCTTCATTTTCTGTGAACCCTTCAGTTGTCTGTAAAGCTCCATGACTTTCCAGATGGTTTCTCGGTGGGGGTGGGAAATTGACACACTGCAGCTGTGTGTGGGAGGCCAGGTTATGGTTCTGATCCAGGTTAAGCCAAACACAAATCCTGCAACTGTTGTGACCCATTAGACTGAACTGTCTCAGTGAGATACCTTCAGGAGCCTCCAAGGCTTTCCCAGAAGGAGACATACAGTATCATTATATTATATGGCAGGTTTTGTATAATTACCTCCTTGCTCTTCAAAAAACATCGAATCAGACAAGCACGACAATACCACCATTCAAAATGAATTAATAAGCAGTGCTTTTTTTTTTTAACTGGCTATTTATGCCTGTGCCACCTTTTGGGTGGCTTAAATTAATCTTTATCAATCGGTTTTTTTTTTTTTTGGGTGGTGCAGCCTGTTTGTAAGTTGAAGACTGCCTGTACTGCCTATTGGTAGATACTGTACTAGTATTATAATATCTAGTAATAAAAATCATTATTTTGATACATCTGTAATAGTTTTACCATGAAAAATGCAATTTTTAATGAAGATAATTTTTTCATTTTAATATTTTGTATATAAATTTGAATTTTTCAGAATCTTGGCTGGTCTTGGGTTTACACGTGAGATGCAGGGTAGGGCAACAAAGAACTTCTCGGGCGGCTGGAGAATGAGAGTGTCCTTAGCCCGTGCTCTCTTCATGGAGCCAACGCTCCTCATGCTTGATGAACCAACAAACCATCTCGATCTGAATGCTGTTATTTGGCTAGACAATTATCTTCAGGTATGTCCCAAATAAACTAGTCCAAATAATTTTCCGTTGAACACCATTATCCTATACCAACTGTCAAGACACTACTGTTTCATGCATGCTTTACCATACAAGTATTCAGTGCTAAATAATGTAAGTTCCCTGCACTAAGCTCAAGATCTTAACTCTCCATACCTATTAATCTGAATAATTTTATACTAGGGAACATAATGTAATATTAATGGCCCATGTATTTTGATGTTCCTTTGGGTAAATTCTTGTCTACAGTGACTTCCCATCCTAGAGAATGTTTACTGCACCATGTGCCTTTTATAGATCACCATATATATATGAATATCACTTTTTCAAGTACAGTAACTCCCTATCCTGTGCTCCTTAGAGTAATCCCCATCTATGTTCCCCCGGGTAACTGTCTCTCCTTGCGGAGGTGTCCACAAGGCTACAAATACTGTACAGAGAAACCTCGGTTAACGAATTGAATCCATTCTGGCACTGAGCTCATCGTGTGAAACGCTTATCTTGCGAAACGAATTTCCCCATTTAAAACAATGGAAATACAATTAATCCGTTACACCCTCGAAAAAGGAGGAGAGGGGTTATGGTGTGGAAGGAGAATCCACCTCCTGAGTAAGGCGGGCTTTGCTATGATTTCCTTCTTCAAATCTATAGTAATTGTGTCTTCCTCTTGACAATACTATCTTTAGCAAGCAGCTTCTTTGGCAACATTGTGGGTTACAAATTGTAGTCACAAAACCACAAAAAACAAGGAAAAGCACAAATAAATGCAGAGGGATGTTTATCCTGCAGGATAAAACAACAACACAGTCGTCGAGGGTTCAGTTCCTGAACCGATTATGTGCCTCTGTAATCCTTTACACCACCTCCCACAGGATGGGTATGGGGTGCATAATAAAGAAATTGAATTGGAGGCGTCCGAGAATTTGCGAGAACCAGCGGGAACGTTAGGAAGCACCACGTGGTTTTCTCATTAACCGAGCAAAAGGTCGTCAATCGAGACAAATTTTCTGCAAGTGGCTTGCTTGTTACCTGAAATTCTCGTAGATGAGGCTGCTCATCACCCGAGGCTCATGCCTATAAGGATAAAACAGCCATCTTACGCAAGCAAGTATCAAACATCACATGCCAAGACATACCTGGAGCGTGCTTAGAAAGGGTTTCGGGAGTAGTTCTACTTCCTGAGCCTGGTCTGAGGCCAGGCTTGACTGCTGGTGGAAGACAGAATGAAACACACCATCCTCCATTCTGGACTGAATCTTCTCCAGCATCTTCCTAGCATCATTATGACCCTGTCATAATGATGCTATATTTGGAATGTTTCAAACATTTCCTGGGGTGCCAGCAACAAGGGTCAGGCTGTCTTAATGTTCATGACCTTGTCTGATGGACTATGAAGGAAGGATCTTACCATAGGGAGCAACCATGCAATCTGCCCAGAAAGGCACTTTTTCATAGTTATTCAAAAGCACTGAGTATTATTATTTGAAAACTAAGTATTATATTAATAACCTTGAAGAGTTATTTTTGGCACTGCAATAAATATTTCTAACAAATCTGCATTTTGAGTTTTAGAAATGTATGAGTTAATTATGTTTAAAGCTTTATTAGAGGTGCAATAAAATATATACTTTTTGCAGGGTTGGAAAAAGACACTGTTGGTTGTTTCCCACGACCAGTCGTTCCTTGATAATGTGTGTACGGATGTCATCCATCTAGATCAACACAAGTTGCATTATTATAAGGGGAATTACTCTATGTTCAAGAAGGTAAAGGCCATTTCAATTTAATTCGGATGCATTTATATATTCAGTTTTATAACCATATTTAATGGTTTTTATATTTGATTTGCTTTGACTAATATTTAGTTGACAAATGCATATTGATACATTTAAGATTTGAGGAAAATTAAAGTGCTAATTATTTCAGTTGTGCGAAAACCATGGATCTCCTGTGATGGAGGGAGGGGAGAGATAGGGCCATATTACATAAGCACTGTATGTTCATGCATAATGCCTTGGTATGTTTTGGATAGTGTGGGATTGATTGACATTATTCCATGTGTGTATGTGTATTAAATTACAAGTTTTTTTTAGGATTAAATAGTAAAAAATTGTAATTGAAATCATGCTTTTCCCAATATTTATTGAATTCATTGTTTGCAATTTTCCTTTATTTGAATTGCACATGATAGCAGTAACTCAAGACAGCTATGAAATGGCAAACTTAACAAATTGTTCAACAGACACAGACAACATGGTGGGACTATTTGACAAGCTTGCAAGCAAGTGTGAATCTTATCAAGACTGGCAGAGTGTAATTTGAAGCTTGTGTGTGTGTAATTGCCTAAGTGTAATTAGTCGAGTGTAGTTACAGAACGAGAGCTACATTCTTGGTGTCCCGTCTTCGCAGCACTGTCATGTCATGCTTTGAAACTACTGATGGATTTGGCATCCACCACCACCTCACTTGTTCCCACTGTACCAAACTGTTTGCAAAAGTGAACTTTCTTGTATTTGGCACTTTTGTTTGCTTAGCCTGAATCTTTGACCTCTTGCTTTTGAAGTCGCAGGTTTCAAGAATTCCTCTGTCAATTTTGCCAATTCTCGTTACTATCTTGTTTGTGGTGATCATACTGCCTCTTTTTCTTCTATCTTCTAGCTTTCTTATATTTAACACCTCTAGTCCTTCCTCATAATTCTTGTTTTCCAGTTCCAGGATCCATTTAGTAGCATGTCTGCATTTTTTCCAGTTTGTTGTGCTTCGCGAGATATGAGTACCATATATGACCACGATGTACTGAACAGGGTGAGAATAGCTTGAGCTTCCTCATCCTTTTGTTTGTATTTATGCCTCGATAAACTTACTTCAATTTCATCCACTGCATATTCCAATTTTGGTCTCAAAAGGCAAGGCAATTATCAGGAGAAAGTGCTAAGTCATTATAATCATATAGCACTTTGAGGAATCGGGATAAGGATTTGGGATGAACCGAAGGAAAGAAATGGTGCCCAACCATTTTAGACTGTCGGGGATTGAACGCTGACCTGCATTGAGACTGTCGCTCTACCATCCAGCCCATATATTTAAAGGAGATGTATACAGTGTCCTTCATGCGGTCTTCTGGTGACAGTGTGTTTTCCAAAACTACCTGTAGATATCTTTCTTTGTCCAAGTTCTTTATAGCATTTTACTTAATTTATAGGTTGAGTGGGATCTATTTTCTCCTACTTCTCATTCTATAACATGGCATTTATTTACATTGAATTCCTTCAGCCAAGTGTTTCTCCATATTCTTACTTTGTTCAGGTCATCTTGAAGGGTATGACAATTGTTTGTCTTATCTTCTCTAGTAGTTTAGCATCATGAGCAAACATGTTCATATAATGCTGTATTCCCTCAGATAGATTGTTTATATTGACTGAAGATTACTGGTGCTAGAACTAAACCTTGTCTTACTCCACTAGTAACATTTCTCTAGTCTGATACATTGCCTCTGATTATCACTTCTCTGTCAGATAATTTTTTTTTTATCCATGTCAAAAGTCTTTGTCACCCCTCCAGCATGTTCCAGCATCCAGAACAAGCTCTTGTGTGTGACTGTCAAAAGCCTTTCTTTAGGTGCAGATAAATGCAGTCAGCCCAACCATCTTTTTCCTGTAAAACTTGTGTGGTTCTATCATAAAGACTTCTTAGTTGGTTTCTTACACAGGGTCTTCCCATCTGAGAACCATAATGTTCTTGTGTTACTTCGTCATTTCTTTCAAGGTATTCTACCTTATTGGTTTTAATTATTTAGTGTAGTTATTTGACAGCCACACTTGTCAGCAATATAGGTCTATTATTTGGAAGGTGTTCTTTGCTAAAAATTTTATAGTGGTACAGTACTATGTTTGCCTTTTTCCATATATCTACTAAGATTCCCATTCATGAAGATGCCTGAAAAATTAATTGGTGTAGAATGCTCAGTTTGGTTGTGCATTTTCCCCAGCACCCAAGGTTAGAGTCCATTTGGGCTAATTGCTTTGTTTCTTCCTAGCTCCTTGAGCAATTTTCAAATTTGCCCCAAGACATTTCTATGTACTCTGCTGTTTTCTGAATCCACATTGTATCTGGTTCTCTGAAAACTTCATATTGCACAAAAACATTTTAGAACTACTGTACTCATTTACTCATTTAGCGTTTCACACTTCTTTTCCACTCACTGTGAATCTGTGCCCCAGTTTTAACCTCTGGATTATATTTTATACATGTAATTTGCTTGTAATGAATTTATAGAAAAGGGTCTATATTTCATCTGTTCACTATCCCTTTTTCAAAGTTTCTTTCTGCCCATCTTCTCACCACCATTTAGGTGTTTCTTGCTTGTTTGTATTTCTGGTATGTTTGAGGGTTAGGCCTCTTTATACATTGATTCCATAATTGATTCCATTTGCCTTTTGTTCTCTGGCCCTCTCACAATTTTTGTTAAACCAATCTTGCTTACCTTTGAGTGAATACTGCTCTTATTATTTGATGCTTTCCATTTTCTCCTTGTTCCTTGGTGTGTTTTTCTGTTTCCACCCTTTTTCTAATTCTGGCCTACCCTTACCTTGTGGTGATTTCGAGGCTCAACATACCCGCAGGCCAGTTCCCCGACCAGACCTCCTGGTTGCTGGACTGGTCAACGAGGCTATTGACGCAGCCTGATGTATGCCCAGTGGCACCTATTGCACATATATAGTAAACAAACCCACGTGTGCTCTACAGAAGCCGTCTGCATGTAAATGCCTCGGAGAACTTTTCTATGGTGTTATTCGTCCATTAGTTTGCATCAGACAGCTTCGTATCATCCTTTGCAGATGACACAAAAATCGGCATGAAAATTACCTCGGCTGAAGACACTGAAAAACTTCAAGCAGATATTAATAAAATTTTTGACTGAGCAACAGAAAAAAACATGATTTTAACAGTGATAAATTCCAAGTAC
Organism: Procambarus virginalis; assembly: GCA_020271785.1. Taxonomy (NCBI): domain Eukaryota; kingdom Metazoa; phylum Arthropoda; class Malacostraca; order Decapoda; family Cambaridae; genus Procambarus; species Procambarus virginalis. Next base: position 20,071,711 of record WNGS01000411.1, read on the forward strand.
AGTACTCAGGTACGGTAAAAATGAGAACCTTAAACATAATACAGGGTACAAACACAATCAAATCTGCCCATAGTAGGAAAGCAACAAGTAAAGGATTTGGGAATAATGATGTCTGACGACCTAACGTTTAGTGAGCATAACCAAGCAAATATTGCGTCAGCCAGAAAAATGATAGGATGGATTACGAGAACTTTCAAATCCAGGGATCCCATCACAATGATTGTACTATACAAATCACTTGTACTGTCTTGTCTTTAGTACTGCTCAGTACTCACTTCCGCCTTCAGAGCAGGAGAGATTGCTGAAATAGAGGGAATACAGAGAACATATACGGCATACATAGATGCAATAAAGCACCTAAATTATTGGGATTGTCTCAAAGCTCTCCAAATGTACTCACTAGAAAGAAGACGAGAGAGATATCAAATAATATACACATGGAAAATACTGGAGGGCCAAGTACCAAATCTACACGGTAAAATAACAACGTACTGGAGTGAACGATATGGAAGAAAATGCAGAATAGAACCAGTGAAGAGCAGAGGTGCCATAGGCACAATCAGAGAACACTGTATAAACATCAGAGGTCCACGGTTGTTCAACACCCTCCCAGTTAGCATAAGAAATAATGCCGGAACAACAGTGGATATTTTCAAGAGGAAACTAGATTTATTCCTCCAAGGAGTGCCGGACCACACTCCCCAATATCACTTCCAAAACTGGACAAACCATTGCCACAACAACACACCCTGGGTCAGGGTAGAGAGGAGGGAGAACTACCAAAACCTTCCAGAAGTGACACACAATATGGACAATCATTCATATTTGCAAACATTCAAGGTTTAAAGCCAAAGTCAAGAAATAAAGTTAAGTTCATAAATGGCCTCCTATTAGAGTCAAACTCAATATTTGGGGCATTCACGGAAACTCATATAAAAGATTACTTGGATGGTGAAATCTGGATTCCAAATTATAATTTATATAGATGTGATAGAAAAACTAGGTCAAATGGAGGAGTAGGTCTGTATATTAAAGAGGACCTGGTATGCACAGAACTACTAAACTCAACTAATGAGGTGGTAGAGGTACTTGGAATTAAGGTAGAGAAACTAAACCTAATTATTATTCTAATATATAAACCGCCAGATACAACGGTTGAGGAATTCACAGAGCAGATGCACAAAATAGAGAACATACTTGATAACCTAGCAAACCCAGCTCCAGATATTATCTTCCTTGGAGATTTCAATTTACCGAATCTAAGATGGAGAATGGCAAACACAAATATCATAGCAGGGAATGACCCGGGAAATAACCAGCCACAGGTCAGAGAACTTTTGAGATTCTGTGACAAATTCTCGCTCAATCAACAGATTACAGAACCAACTAGGAACGAAAACACACTAGACTTGATATTCACAAACAATGATGAACTAATCAGAGACATCACAATCTCAGATACTTCATACTCAGACCATAAGCTCATTGAAGTACGAACTAGCATAAATAACGGTACTAGGTCTAAGAGACCCAACAAGCGAGAAGGAATATTCAATCAATTCAATTTCAACAATAAGAGGATCGACTGGGAAAAAATAAATGTAGACCTTGCAACCATTCAATGGGAGACGGTCTTAAGCGACAAAACTCCCACACAGGGAATAGCTCAACTGACAGCTGAAGCTTACAAGGTCTGCTTGAAGCACGTGCCTATGAGGAGGGGCAGAAAGAGGACCACTCTAGAAAGAGAACGCAGACGACTGTACAGGAGAAGGAAAAAAATAACGGAAATGCTTCGGCAGACACAACTATCACAAGCAAGGAAAATAAGCCTAAGCAGGGAGATCGAAGAAATAGAACAAACGTTGAAGCGATCATATGAGTCTGAGGAAATGGAATTGGAACAGAAAGCTATACAAGAGATAAGAAAAATCCTAAATATTTTTTCACATACGCAAAATCAAAATCCAAAACCCGACCAGTATTGGACCGTTAATTACAAATGAAGGTACGTACACAGAGGACGACAAAGAGATTAGTGAAATTCTAAGAAGCCAGTATGAGGCTATGTTTAGCACACCAATAAACAACATGAAAGTTGATGACCCAGACAGCTTCTTTATGAATGACATTCAAGCTGCAGATAATATAACGGATATTACCACAAACTCGGAAGATTTTGAAAGAGAAATTGACAATATGCCTATGCACTCAGCTCCGGGGCCTGACTCATGGAATTCAATATTCATAAAGAAATGTAAAGTACCAGTAGCGAGAGCACTCAGCGTAATATGGAGAAAGAGCCTGGATACAGGGGAGATACCAGCAGCACTTAAATCTGCAGATATAGCTCCGTTGCACAAGGGGGGGAGTAAAGCCTTGGCAAAAAATTATAGGCCAGTTGCACTAACATCACACATAATAAAAGTGTTTGAAAGAGTGATTAGGAATCAAATTTCTAGTTTTATGGAAAACAATGAATTGCACAACCCAGGACAACATGGATTTAGAGCGGGAAGATCCTGTCTGTCACAGTTACTCAACCACTATGACAAAATCACAGAAGCCCTAGAAGAAAAGCAAAATGCAGATGTTGTATACACAGACTTTGCAAAGGCGTTCGACAAATGTGACCATGGGGTGATAGCTCACAAAATGAGGTCAATGGGAATAACTGGAAAAGTAGGACGCTGGATACTCAATTTCCTGTCGAACAGAACACAAAGAGTAACAGTCAATCAGATAAAATCGAGTCCAAGCGATGTTAAAAGCTCTGTACCTCAAGGTACAGTCCTTGCACCACTACTGTTCCTTATTCTCATATCTGATATAGACAAAAATACACGTCACAGCTTCGTGTCGTCCTTTGCAGATGACACAAAAATCAGCATGAAAATTACCTCTGCTGAAGACATTGAAAAACTACAAGCAGATGTCAACAAAGTTTTCGATTGGGCAGCAGAAAATAACATGATGTTTAACAGTGATAAATTTCAGGTACTCAGGTACGGCAAAAATGAGGATCTGAAACATAATACAGGGTACAAAACACAATCGAATCTTCCCATAGTAGAAAAACAGCATGTCAAGGATTTGGGAATAATGATGTCAGACGATCTAACGTTTAGGGAGCATAACCAAGCAAATATTGCGTCAGCCAGAAAAATGATCGGATGGATTACGAGAACTTTCAAATCCAGGGATCCCATCACAATGGTTGTACTCTTCAAGTCACTTGTGTTGTCCCGTCTCGAGTACTGCTCAGTACTCACTTCCCCCTTCAGAGCAGGAGAGATTGCTGAAATAGAGGGAATACAGAGAACATATACGGCACGCATAGACGAGATAAAGCACCTAAATTATTGGGATCGTCTCAAAGCTCTCCAAATGTACTCTCTAGAAAGGAGACGAGAGAGATACCAAATAATATACACATGGAAAATACTGGAGGGCCAGGTCCCAAATCTGCACAGTAAAATAACAACGTACTGGAGTGAACGATATGGAAGAAAATGCAAGATTGATCCAGTGAAGGGCAGAGGTGCCATAGGCACAATCAGAGAGCACTGTATAAACATCAGAGGTCCGCGGTTGTTCAACATCCTCCCAGCGACTATAAGAAATATTGCCGGAACAACCGTGGACATCTTCAAGAGAAAACTGGACTGTTTTCTAAGAGAAGTTCCGGACCAGCCGGGCTGTGGTGGGTATGTGGGCCTGCGGGCCGCTCCAAGCAACAGCCTGGTGGACCAAGCTCTCACAAGTCGAGCCTGGCCTCGGGCCGGGCTTGGGGAGTAGAAGAACTCCCAGAACCCCATCAACCAGGTATCAACCAGGTATCAACCAGGTACCAACCGAGCTGTGGTGGGTATGTGGGCCTGCGGGCCACTCCAAGCAACAGCCTAGTGAACCAAGCTCTCGCAAGTCAAGCCTGGCCTCGGGCCGGACTTGGGGAGTAGAACAACTCCCAGAACCCCATCAACCAGGTATCAGACCCCAGACCCTAGCTCTGTTTCATGAATGGATGTACAGTATTAGGACAATTTTATTCATCGTGGTAGAAATATATGTAAAGCTGTAGAGATGCTCAATTTGTGTATGTTAGTACTGTACTGGTTTATGTCATGTGTCTACAGATGTTGGTGCAAAAGAGGAAAGAGCAAGTAAAGGCGTACGAAAGCAAGAGAAACGGATCAAGGAAATGAAAGCTTCTGGATCCTCAAAGAAACAAGCGGTAAGTGCTGTCAGAAAGATTTGTTTTATTTTTTTATATTAATTAACAACTTCAAGTTACAATTACGCTAAAATGCATCATCTGACTGCTAAATTTGTAATATATATGTAATTTAAATATGTAATTTAAAGTGGGAAGATCGTGCCTTTCATAGTTATCCAAACACTGACAGAATCACATGAGCATTAGAAGAGAAACAAAGGGCAGACATGGTACACATGGAGTCTGCAAAGGCATATGGTAAATGTGATCATGGAGTAATAACCCACAAAATGAGATGAAAAATGTCCGAATTTACTTTAAGGTTAGACCACTACTGTGGTCTAACCAAATAAAATTCAGCTAGAATAGGACTGGCGTATGAGCCGCTCACAGTAATTATAAACAACGTAAAAAAGCCTAGAGCAATGGCACAAGATCCTGAGGAGATCTTGCCAGATATAGGTCGTGTCTGATGCCCACTTGGAGATGCAAGGAAATCAGTGTAATCAGTTCATCAAAAGAATTTCTAATTTATTATGGGCTAGTATTGGCAGAGGATCCTTTTATGGGACCGATTCAGCATATAAATTACAGTGGTACCTCGGAATACGAGTGTCCCTGTATACGAGTTTTTCGGAATACGAGCAGGATTTCCTCGGAAAATGTGTCTCGGAATGCGAGGGTTACCTCGGGACACGAGTTTGTTGATACGCGTACAGGCCGACCTAGCGCGTGGTCGATCGGCGATCGTCGCCCCTCCACCCCTCTGCCCCTCAGTTTACCATTGTCTCGTGCCCAGTGACTATCCCACATCAATTCTTCACCTGGATTTTCAGTGTTTTGTTGGATTTTTGGTCATTTGACTAAACAGTTTGTTATTATATATCTCACCATGGGTCTCAAGAAAGCCATTGATAAGGTTCAACCTAAGAAAATAGCTGTGAGTAGAGGCAGTAGAGGATGTCCCTCCTTGATTAAGAAAATGTGTGAAGTATGGGAAGAACTGCAAAGTTTTGTTGAAAAAACTCACCTAGATAAAGCTGTAGCAGGCCGTTGCATTGACCTTTTAAATGATAATGTGATGTCTTACTACAGACAAGTGTTAAAATGTAGGGAAAAACAAGTGTCTTTAGAGAAATTCTTAGTAAGACAAGCAAGTCCTAGTGGTATGCAGGCAAAATGTGCCAGTGTGTGCATACCAGTGAAGTCCTCACTGCCTGATGTGATAATGGAAAGGGACTCCCCTTCCAAACAGTAACTCCTCTCCTCCTCCCCCCTCCTCACCATCTTCCATACGCCTACAGCATTCATCAGCAAGGTAAGTAATAACTTGAACATAGTTTTGTAGGTTTATTTAGATGAATTAGGTATAAAAATTTAGTTTGATATGGGGTTTCTGGGGTAGTCAGGAACGGATTAATTCATTTCCCATTATTTCTTATGGGGAAATTCGCTTCAGAATACGAGTTTTCGGAATACGAGGCGTCTCCAGGAACCAATTAAACTCTTAAACTGAGGTATGCCTGTATGTGTACTATCGAGGAAAAAAGGATTTGCTGAAAACATCATGTACTTAACACCTAATTTATTAAACATTAAACTAAAATATATTTACAAATGGAAATGGGATAATTGTGTACTTTGAGGTGTAATAGGCAAGTCACAGTAGTGTCTCTTGCTGACAGCACTTAGGTGAGGTGACACAACCTAATGTTAATACAGTACTGGTATAATGACCACCTCAGCAGTAATGGATGCCTAACACCACTGCCGTGTGCAACAGGATAATTTGGAACTCAAAATTGATGCTCGGGACATTAAATTGCATGCACAATATATATACATAAACTAACATGTGTTGGAATAACATTGACAAACATGTGCTCGGTCCAGACTAACACTGTGTGTGGCTTTTCGCTCTATACGGACTCGCCAAATAGTCTAGGACTCTAGACCATCCACCAGACTCACTCGCTGTCCAGTTAAGCACTACAAAATGTGAGTCAATGTGTGCACAATTAATTAAAAAATGCTCACTTTACAGGCATAACACATGCATAGATTGCACTCTTCATAGTCATTGTATGGCGAGTCATCCTCAACTGGTGGGTAGGGGAGGCAGGGGAGCTATGAGTGAAAGAGCAAACTCATGCTACTCATTTACGTCAAAGTGTACAGCCAAGCCTACCAATCAAAATGCCGTCTCAACCACTCATAGGCCTCCTGATTGACTGAGCTCTGAACGTTACTAGGGTGGCGGTGAGAGGCAGGAACAGGGATTTCTGGTGACCATTTGTTGATAGTAATCAAGTAATGGGTTGATAAGTACCCACTTGAATGGGTACCTGCCCCCACAACAGCTATTGCAAAATGATATCTCATTAATGTGTTCTATCAATGAGAAAATAAGTAGCAGCCATGAGGAGGATTTGAATCCACTGACTTGCAACTCCCAACCTAGTGCCCTAGACCACTACACCACAACACAGTCAAAATCAATACAACCTGAGATTTAGTTGAATCCATTAGGTGTCCTGAGGCTCCCAACCAGGAGGCACCCCCCCCCCATGTTCTTTGGCTTTGTGGTCAAGTAGTTCAGCTCCAACACAATACCACATTTACAGCACAATATCACATTTACAGTTAAGAATTGGTGCCTTGTTAATCCTCCAAGCCATGATACGAACCCAGGCCAAATCGCTTGTGATGCGCCGGCCGAGTGTTTTACCATTGTGCCACAAAGACTGCTTCCCGTGCATCTGGTAAGCATTAGAGGTCCATGGCTGTTCAATATCTTTCCAGCAAGCATAAAAATATTGCTAGAACTAAACTGGACTTGAAAAAATTAGACAGTTTCCTGCAAGAAGTGACGGACCAACTGAGTTGTGGATATATGGGTCTACAGGCTGTTCCAAGCAACAGCCTGTTGGACCAAGTTATCTCAAGTCAAGTCTGGCCCTAGGCTGGACTTAGGAAGTGGATTAACTCTCAGAACTTGCTCCAGGTACTATCCAGGTATGATATTCACATTTGTGTGGAATTGGCACAAATACTCGAAACTTGCATAAGGAGTAACAATGGTTATGGTGATGTTTTTGGCATCTAAGATGATGATTTTAGTGGCTAAGGTGATTTTAGCAGATAAGGTGATGTTGAATGGATAGGGTGATGTTTTCAATTTCTAATAACTTTGCAGGAAAAGAAGACAAAGGAAGTGCTCACCCGTAAGCAAGAGAAGAATCGCGCCAAGAACAAGAAAGAGGAGGAAGAAAATGGACCAACTGAATTGCTTGAAAGACCTCAAGATTATATTGTGAAATTCTCCTTCCCAGAGCCACCACCTCTTCAGCCTCCTATTCTTGGACTCTACAATGTTTGCTTTAATTATGAAGGCCACAAGCCACTCTTTAAAAATGTTGATTTTGGTATAGATATGGACACTAGGATAGCAATAGTTGGGCCAAATGGTGTAGGCAAATCAACATTTTTGAAATTGCTTCTAGGTGAGCTAACTCCAAGAGGAGGTGAAGTACGGAAAAATCATCGTTTGAAAATCGGTAGGTATGATCAGCATTCTGGTGAGCATTTAACTGCTGAAGAATCCCCCTCGGAATATCTCATGAGACTATTTAATCTCCAATATGAAAAGGCTAGAAAAGCTCTTGGCACATTTGGCCTTTCATCCCATGCACATACCATTAAGAATAAGGATCTTTCGGGAGGACAGAAGGCGCGAGTTGCACTGGCTGAACTGTGTTTGTCATCACCCGATGTTCTTATTCTTGATGAACCTACTAATAACTTGGATATTGAGAGTATCGATGCTCTTGCTGAAGCTATCTCCGAGTACAAGGGAGGAGTGATCATAGTTCTCACGACGAACGCTTAATCCGTGACACAGATTGTAATTTGTGGGTGATAGAAGAGCAAACAATTAATGAAATTGATGGAGGCTTTGATGAGTATAGGAAAGAATTGTTGGAAGAACTTGGTGAAGAGATTAATAACCCCAGTATTTCTGCTCATAATGCTGCCGACCTATAAACTTCCATTATAGTATTGATAATATCCATAGAATTACATTTATATTCTCCATTTATTAACCATTGTGTAATTATGTGGATACAGTATATTTATATATATAAATTTACCTTTTGCTTCAGGTTATGGCTTAAATACCATCTTATTTGAAATAGGCATCTTTTACTATAATTGTGTGACATTTGCTATTTAAATTATTTAGACTACAGTTTGAAATTTCTTGTTTTCTCAATGTTCTATTAACTTTCTCAGTATGATAATGCTCAATTAAAATTTTTTTACTTGTATGATTTTTTAAATGTACAGTACTGTAATTTCAAAGATGACAAAATGCTTGTTGGGGATAGTAAGGTGGTTTGGGTTACAATACATTAAATATATTACAAGATCACTAGCTTTGTAAAGTCTTTTTGCTCTGTCATTTGTTTCTTAAAATTATATGCCTATTTTGTATTTTTGCATAATATCGTGCTGAACTTTGTTTTAGATACAGCAACTGTATGCTAAACTTACCTGCAGGTAATAAAAAGGACTTCTTGATTCAGAAATTTTGGTTTCCTTCAAAATTTTTCAAATCTTAAACTTGGGCCTTTATTCATAAAATCCCCACAATGTGTAATTACCAAAGTGTAGTTGTAGGATGAGTGTCCTGTCTTCCCAGTACTGTTTATTATACAACGCAAGTGGTGTCCCGTCTTCCTAGTACTGTTTATTATACAACGCAAGTGGTGTCCCGTCTTCCCAGTACTGTTTATTATACAACGCAAGTGGTGTCCCGTCTTCCCAGTGCTGTTTATTATACAACGCTAGTGGTGTCCCGTCTTCCCAGTACTGTTTGTTATACAACGCTGGTGGTGTCCCGTCTTCCTAGTACTGTTTGTTATACAACGCTGGTGGTGTCCCGTCTTCCCAGTACTGTTTATTATACAACGCTGGTGGTGTCCCGTCTTCCCAGTACTGTTTATTATACAACGCTGGTGGTGTCCCGTCTTCCCAGTACTGTTTGTTATACAACGCTGGTGGTGTCCCGTCTTCCCAGTACTGTTTGTTATACAACGCTGGTGGTGTCCTGTCTTCCTAGTACTGTTTGTTATACAACGCTGGTGGTGTCCCGTCTTCCTAGTACTGTTTGTTATACAACGCTAGTGGTGTCCCGTCTTCCTAGTACTGTTTGTTATACAACGCTGGTGGTGTCCCGTCTTCCCAGTACTGTTTGTTATACAACGCTGGTGGTGTCCCGTCTTCCCAGTACTGTTTGTTATACAACGCTGGTGGTGTCCTGTCTTCCTAGTACTGTTTGTTATACAACGCTGGTGGTGTCCCGTCTTCCTAGTACTGTTTGTTATACAACGCTAGTGGTGTCCCGTCTTCCTAGTACTGTTTGTTATACAACGCTAGTGGTGTCCCGTCTTCCCAGTACAGTACTGTTTATTATACAACGCTGGTGGTGTCCCGTCTTCCCAGTACTGTTTATTATACAACGCTTTGAAACTACTGATGGTTTTGGCCTCCACCTCACTTGTTTCAACCATCTATCATTCTGTTTGCAAAAGTGAACTTTCTGATGTTTTTTCAACAGCTTTTTTTCCTTAGTTTAAACCTATGTCTTCTTGTTCTTGAAATTGCTGTTTTCAGAAATTCTTCTTTGTGAATTTTATTGGTTCCTATTACTATTTTGTAAGTAGTGATCATATCACCTCTGTGCATGTGTGTAATTACCTAAGTGTAGTTACAGGATGGTAGCAACGCTCATGGTATGCTACGCTCATATAAATGGGTGCACTCGTGTCAGAAGACCTTATCTTTAAAGAACACAATAAAGTAGCCGTCACAACTGCACGAAAAATGACAGGTTGGATAACGAGAACCTTCACACTAGAGATACTATACCGATGATGATACTCTTCAAGATGTTAGTGCTCTCTGGAGTGGAGTACTGCTGCACAATGACAGCCCCTTTCCAGGTCAGCAATTTTCTCCAGCTTTGAGAGCGTGCAGAGATCCTTTACTGCTAGAACCCACTCAGTTAACACCTAAACTATTAGGACGGACTAAAATGCCTGAATCTGTATTCTCTTGAGCGCAGGTGGGAGAGATACATAATAATTTACACATGGAAAATAGTAGAGGGGCTGGTCTGAAACCTGCACACAGAAATAACATCACATGAGACCAGAAGGCATGGCAGGATGTGCAGAAAATCCCCGTTGAAAAGCAGAGATGCAATAGGTACTCCGAGAGAGAACTTTATCAACATCAGAGGTCCGAGATTGTTCAACACACTTCCACTACACAAGGGGCATAACTGGCCGACCCCTCACAGTGTTCGAGAGAGAACTATAAGCACCTCCAAAGATACCTGATCAACCAGGCTGTGATTCATACGTCAGGCTGCGAGCAGCCGCATCCAACGCTGGTGGTGTCCCGTCTTATTATTATTCATTATTATTCATAACATCATTATTCCCAAATCCTTGACATGCTGTTTTCCTACTATGGGCAGATTCGATTGTGTTTTGTACCCTGTATTATGTTTCAGATCCTCATTTTTGCCGTACCCGAGTACCTGAAATTTACCACTATTAAACATGTTATTTTCTGCTGCCCAATCGAAAACTTTGTTGATATCTGCTTGTAATTTTTCAATGTCTTCAGCAGAGGTAATTTTCATGCTGATTTTTGTGTCATCTGCAAAGGATGTTATCCTCTTGTTATCCACTTGTTGACCAGTCCAGCAACGAGGAGGCCTGGTCTACGACCGGGCCGCGGGTTGCTAAGCCCTGAAAACACCTCAAGGTAACCTATGGTGTCTTGTCTTCCCAGTCTTTGTCGTATAACACTTTGAAACTGCTTGATACCTGCTTGATGGGGTTCTGAGAGTTCTTCTACTCCCCAAGCCCGGCCCAGGCCAGGCTTGACTTGTGAGAGTTTGGTTCACCAGGCTGTTGCTTGGAGTGGCCTGCAGGCCCACATACCCACCACAGCCCGGTTGGTCCGGCACTCCTTGGAGGAAGCAGTCTAGTTTTCTCTTGAAGATGTCCACGTTGTTCCGGCAATATTTCTTATAGTCGCTGGTAGGACGTTGAACAACCGCGGACCTCTGATGTTTATACAGTGTTCTCTGATTGTGACTGGGACTTCTGCTCTTCACTGGTTCTATTCTGCATTTTCTTCCATATCGTTCACTCAAGTACGTTGTTATTTTACTGTGTAGATTAGGGACCTGGCCCTCCAGTATTATCCATGTGTATATTATTTGGTATCTCTCTCGTCTCCTTTCTAGAGAGTACATTTGGAGAGCTTTGAGATGATCCCAATAATTTAGGTGTTTTATCTCGTCTATGCGTGCCGTATATGTTCTCTGTATTCCCTCTATTTCAGCAATCTCTCCTACTCTGAAGGGGGAAGCTAGTACTGAGCAGTACTCAAGACGGGACCTTGAGGATACCTTGAGGTGCTTCCGGGGCTTATCGTCCCCGCGGCCCGGTCATCGACCAGGCCTCCTGGTTGCTGGACTGATCAACCAGGCTGTTGGACGCGGCTGCTCGCAGCCTGACGTATGAGTCACAGCCTGGTTGATCAGTATCCTTTGGAGGTGCTTATCCAGTTCTCTCTTGAACACTGTGAGGGGTTTGCCAGTTATGTCCCTTATGTGTAGTGGAAGCGTGTTGAACAGTCTCGGGCCTCTGATGTTGATAGAGTTCTCTCTCAGAGTACCAGTTGCACCTCTGCTTTTCAACGGGGGTATTCTGCACATCCTGCCATGTCTTCTGGTCTCATGTGATGTTATTTCTGTGTGCAGGTTTGGGACCAGCCCCTCTAATATTTTCCCGTGTAAATTATTATGTATCTCTCCCGCCTGCGCTCAAGGGAATACAGATTTAGGCTCTTTAGTCGGTCCCAATAGTTTAAGATGTTTTACCGAGTGGATTCTAGCAGTAAAGGATCTCTGCACGCTCTCCAGGTCAGCAATTTCACCCGCAGTGAAAGGGGCTGTCATTGTGCAGCAGTACTCCACTCTAGAGAGCACAAGCGTTTTGAAAAGTGTCATCATCGGTATAGCATCTCTAGTGTGAAAAGTTCTTGTTATCCAACCTGTCATTTTTCTTGCAGTTGTGACGGCTACTTTATTGTGTTCTTTAAAGGTAAGGTCTTCCGACATGAGTACACCCAGACCTTTACATTGCCTTTTCGTTCTCTGTTATGATTTGCCTGAGTTTTGTACGTGGTTTCAGTTTTTTATTTTCACACAAGTGACTTGAAGAGTACAACCATTGTGATGGAATCCCTGGATTTGAAAGTTCTTGTAATCCATCCTATCATTTTTCTGGGTGACGCAATATTTGCTTGGTTATGCTCCCTAAACGTTAGGTCGTCGGACATCATTATTCCCAAATCCTTGACATGCTGTTTTCTACTATGGGCAGATTCGATTGTGTTTGTACCCTGTATTATGTTTCAGACCTCATTTTTGCCGTACCGAGTACCTGAAATTTACCACTATTAAACATGTTATTTTCTGCTGCCCAATCGAAAACTTTGTTGATATCTGCTTGTAATTTTTCAATGTCTTCAGCAGAGGTAATTTCATGCTGATGTTTTGTGTCATCTGCAAAGGATGACACGAAGCTGTGACGTGTATTTTTGTCTATATCTGATATGAGAATAAGGAACAGTAGCGGTGCAAGGACTGTACCTTGAGGTACAGAGCTTTTAACTGCGCTTGGACTTGATTTTATTTGATTGACTGTTACTCTTTGGTTCTGTTCGACAGGAAATTGAGTATCCAGCATCCTACTTTCCAGTTATTCCCATTGACCTCATTTTGTGTGCTATCACCCCATGGTCACATTTGTCGAATGCCTTTGCAAAATCTGTGTATACAACATCTGCATTTTGATTTTCTTCTAGAGCTTCTGTGATTTTGTCATAGTGGTTGAGTAACTGTGACAGACAGGATCTTGCCCGCTCTAAATCCATGTTGTCCTGGATTGTGTAGCTCATTATTTTCCATAAAACTAGAAATTTGATTCCTAATCACTCTTTCAAACACTTTATTTGTGTGATGTTAGTGCAACTGGTCTATAATTTTTTGCCAAGGCTTTACTACCCCCCTTGTGCAGAGGAGCTATATCTGCAGATTTAAGTGCAGCTGGTATCCCCTGTAAAAAAAAGGCTCTTTCTCCATATTATGCCGAGTGCTCGCGCTATTGTACTTTACATTTCTTATGAATATTGAATTCCATGAGTCAGGCCCAGGAGCCGAGTGCATGGGCATATTGTCAATTTCCCTTTCAAAGTCTTTCGAGTTCATGTTAATATCCATTATATTATCTGCAGCTTGAATGTCATTCATAAAGAAGCTGTCTGGGTCATCAACTTTCATGTTGTTTATTGGTGTGCTAAACATAGCCTCATACTGGCTTCTTAGAATTTCACTAATCTCTTTGTTGTCCTCTGTGTACGTACCTTCATTTGTAGTTAACGGTCCAATACTGGTCGAGGTTTTTGATTTTGATTTTGCGTATGTGAAAAATATTTTTTATTTTTCTTTATCTGTTGTATAGCTTTCTGTTACAATTCCATTTCCTCACTCATATGATCACTTCAACGTTGTTCTATTTCTTCGATTTCTCTGCTTAGGTTTATTTTTTTCTTTCTTGTGATAGTCGTGTCTGCCGAAGCATTTCCGTTATTTTTTCCTTCTCCTGTGCAGTCGTTTGCATTCTCTTTCTGACCCTCCTCACAGGCACGTGCTTCAGGCAGACCTTGTAAGCTTCAGTTGTCAGTTGAGGTATTCCCTGTGTGGGAGTTTTGTCGCTTAAGACTGTCTCCCACTGAATGGTTGCAAGGTCTACATTTATTTTTTTCCCAGTCGATCCTCTTATTGTTGAAATTGAATTGATTGAATACTCCTCCTTGCTTGTTGGGTATCATAGACCTACTACTGTTATTTATGCTAGTTCTCACTTCAATGAGCTTATGGTCTGAGTATGAAGTATCTGAGATTGTGATGTCTCTGATTAGTTCAGCATTGTTTGTGAATAACAAGTCTAGTGTGTTTTCGTTCCTAGTTGGTTCTGTAATCTGTTGAGTGAGCAAGAATTTGTCACAGAATCTCAAAAGTTCTCTGACCTGTGGTTGGTTATTTCCTGGGTCATTCCCTGCTATGATATTTGTGTTTGCCATTCTCTATCTTAGACTTGGTAAATTGAAATCTCCAAGGAAGATAATATCTGGAGCTGGGTTTGCTAGGTTATCAAGAATGTTCTCTATTTTGTGCATTTGCTCTGTGAATTCCTCAACCGTTGTATCTGGCAGTTTATATATTAGAATAATAATTTGGTTTAGTTTTTCCACCTTAATTCCAAGTACTTCTACCACCTCATTGGTTGAGTTTAGTAGCTCTGTGCATATCAGGTCTTCTTTAATATACAGACCTACTCCTCCATTTGACCTAGTTTCTCTATCAAATCTATATAAATTATAATTTGGAATCCATATTTCACCATCCATGTAATCTTTTGTATGAGTTTCCGTGAATGCCCTAAATATTGAGTTTGACTAATAGGAGGCCATTTATGAACTTAACTTTATTTCTTGACTGGTTTTAAACCTTGAATGTTTGCAAATATGAATGATTGTCCATATTGTGTGTCACTTCTGGAAGGTTTTGGTAGTTCTACCTCCTCTCTACCCTGACCCAGGGTGTGTTGTTGTGGCAATGGTTTGTCCAGTTTTGGAAGTGATACTGGGGAGTGTGGTAGTCTCTGTGTAGTTGGGGGGTGTAGTATGTGTGAGCGTGATGACGTACCATAGTCCAGTCTTGGACATTTCCCCCTCTCCATCCGTACTCCTGCAACGTTTCAGCCTGTTTGTTTCTCCCTCTGTTTCTGCCTGCCTCTAAATAATTTCCAGGGCTATTATATTGGACTTCCTCTCTTATATAGCGCTGTGTACCTCTGACGTGAAAATCAGGGCAATGAAGATCGTAGCATTTCCTCTCATTAATTGAGAGTTTGCATAGCTTAGGGTGAAAATATCTACACTCTGTATCAAAACGACATCTGCCTTTCCCTAACCAGTTTCGCCATTTCCGTGTGTGCATGAATGTGCATTCCGTGCCTCTGGGCCCATATCTGCACTGTCCTTTTGCATAATACCTGCAAATATTTTCATCTGTATTCATATTGTATTCTTATTGTTTGTACGTGTGCAAGACCTGGCTACCTGTGTGTTTTTTGTTCCAACTTTCTCGTTTCCTCATTCTTTCTCGGTACTGCCCTCATCTTTCTCCTTGTTACTTTCGTCTTTCTCATTTGTGTTCTCGTCTGTCTCAGTTCTTCTCTCCTTATTCATATCACCAGTTTGCTCTACAATATTGCCTTCAATTTTGTGTACCTCGACACAATGTTCTTCTACATTGCTACTTTGGCTCTTTAAATTCTCAGTCCCTGGGTTGTGTTCAGAGTTCGTTACTGTCTTTATATACTCTGCATATATTTCTGGTAGTTTTTGTGTGAATTGTAGCCTGTGTACTTCAGGAATGTTATTCATTAGTTTGGTGGTGTTTTCGCACATCTGTCTATCATTGTGACAGATCCAGTAGGTACCTTGTCTGCTTGCATATTGTATAGGTAATCCTGTACAACTCAGGTAAAATCTTATGTTACATACAATCCCTACTACACTCTTCCGAAGTGGCTTAAGCCTCCACACGCCTCCATGTTGGGTTTGTGGTGTTATAATATTATATGAATATATTTACAATATTATATGTATGTACATATAATATGTATACAGTATATTTATAATATTACATATGTTTATTTGTTCAAGTTTATGTGGGGGTACTTATCGCCTTGTGGAGAAATATGGTCCCCTTGGGGACCGTATAGTTGACCGTTGTTTGTCCCAGGTCGGGGGCAGGATGCCATTGGTTCCCAGTTACTTGATTTATACACTGATTATTTGCCTGTAATACCCTAAGGGATTTTCTGCTTTCTTCCGGCTTGTAATGTACTCTATTACTAGTTCCTAAATTCACATTCCCATATTATAATATATATTGCCATTATATTATCACTGAGGGAGTATACTGTCACTGAGGGACTTCCCCTACACTGTGTAGGCCTCGTGGCTGTGGTGTAAGCAGCCTAGTGTGATGCCTCCTGCCACAACTTTACATTTCTACTTTTTTTATGTACAATTCTCTGACACTATCCACTAATTTATGTTTTGTTACAAACTACTAACGGTTTTGGCCTCCATCACCTTCTCACTTAGTTTCAACCGTCTACCACTCTGTTTGCAAACAAAAACTTAATAATATTTTTCACCAACTTTGTTTCATTAGCTTGAATCTGTGTCCTTTTTTGTGTGTGTATGAGGGGAGGGGCCAAAGGAAAAGTATCATAATGGAGGAAGGGTAAGCATTTTATTTCTCTCATGGTACACCTCTCAATGGTCTCCCTTTGTCATGGTGATGGGGCTCATACTATTCCCTGGAGTTGGTGAGGGTTGCTTCAGCCCGTTTTTAGTGCCTCTTTCCAGGTGTTGTACATGCAAAGGAGACAAAAGTAGGGCACCTTCTTGGGTCATTGGACCATCTGCTGGAGGGATTGCCAATGACGGGCTGCCCTTGGAGGTAGGTTGGGGCAAGAGGGAGAAAGTCTTTGCACTGGCGTAGAAGAATGTACGATGCAGTAGGACTCTCCAGTAAAAAAGAGGAGCACTGCTTGGGACAATGCAATGTTTCCTGCACCGACTTGGGCTTGGCCTCCCTTGTTGCCCTGGTAGGTGGCATCTCTTGGCTCCAGGGCCCAAAGTTTTACAAAACAATAATATATGAGAGGAGCAGCCAAAGGAAAAGTATCACAGTGGAGGAAGGGGAAGCATTTTATTTCTCCCATGGTATACCCCTCAATGGTCTCCCTTTGTCATGGTTATGGGGCTCATATACGATTACCTGGAGCTGATGGGCTCTTGACTTTTCAAATACAGGCTGGTGGGCTGGGTGACCAGACCCCTTGAGTTAGACAGTAATGGAAGATGTACTGTGTAGCCCAGCATCACTGGGCTCAGATAGGCTTCATCTTTGGCTATTCCCTCTGATCCTCTCCATTTCCCTCCCATTTGCTTAGCAGGATTAAACCTCAAGCCCCCAGTGGTGACTACCTTGCCACCTGGAGTGATTCCATTGTTAGGTCTGATAATTGCATCTTTTACCCATTCCTTAATGGGACCACGGGCCCCTTAATCACTCGAATACTCATGATTCCTTCATACACTGCTGCATACCATGATCTGTTTGATAAGAGGTGTGTGTCAGAGTATTGGGAACATGAGGTAACAGTTATTCTTGTGGAATGAAGCAAGGTTTTGACAGAAACAACAATGGCATTTTATTGGTGGACCGAACATATAATTTGTGGCTTTATTGAAGGTGCTAAAATGGAGTCAGGTGCAGTGTGTTAGTGGAATGTGCCACCTCTTGTAGCAAGGGGTGGCATAGTGCTGCTGTTACACTTGGTGACAAGACACCTGGCAGAAATAGCGGAGAAAAGATGATTGTCAAGTAAGCCACAGGGTGGTGTCAAGTAGGCCAGGGATGGTGTCAAGTAGGCCAGGGGTGGTGTCAAGTAGGCCAGGAGGTGATGTCAAGAAGGCCAGGGGTGGTAAGTAGGCCAGGGGGTGATGTCAAGAAGGCCAGGGGGTGGTGTCAAGTAGGCCAGGGGTGGTGTTAAGTAGGCCAGGAGGTGATGTCAAGAAGGCCAGGGGTGGTAAGTAGGCCAGGGGTGATGTCAAGAAGGCCAGGGGTGGTGTCAAGTAGGCCAGGGGTGGTGTCAAGTAGACCAGGGGTGGTGTCAAGTAGGCCAGGGGTGGTAAGTAGGCCAGGAGGTGATGTCAAGAAGCCAGGGGTGGTAAGTAGGCCAGGGGTGATGTCAAGAAGGCCAGGGGTGGTGTCAAGTAGGCCAGGGGGTGGTGTCAAGTAGGCCAGGGGGTGGTGTCAAGTAGGCCAGGGGTGGTAAGTAGGCCAGGAGGTGATGTCAAGTAGGCCACAGGGTGGTGTCAAGTAGGCCAGGGATGGTGTCAAGTAGGCCAGGGGTGGTGTCAAGTAGGCCAGGGGTGGTAAGTAGGCCAGGAGGTGATGTCAAGAAGGCCAGGGGGTGCTATTAAGTAGGCCACAGGGTGGTGTCAAGTAGGCCAGGGATGGTGTCAAGTAGGCCAAGGGTGGTGTCAAGTAGGCCAGGGATGGTGTCAAGTAGGCCAGGGGTGGTAAGTAGGCCAGGAGGTGATGTCAAGAAGGCCAGGGGTGGTGTCAAGTAGGCCAGGGATGGTGTCAAGTAGGCCAGGGGTGGTAAGTAGGCCAGGAGGTGATGTCAAGAAGGCCAGGGGTGGTGTCAAGTAGGCCAGGGGTGGTAAGTAGGCCAGGAGGTGATGTCAAGAAGGCCAGGGGTGGTAAGTAGGCCAGGAGGTGATGTCAAGAAGGCCAGGGGTGGTGTCAAGTAGGCCAGGGGTGGTGTCAAGTAGGCCAGGGGTGGTAAGTAGGCCAGGAGGTGATGTCAAGAAGGCCAGGGGGTGCTATTAAGTAGGCCACAGGGTGGTGTCAAGTAGGCCAGGGATGGTGTCAAGTAGGCCAGGGGTGGTGTCAAGTAGGCCAGGGGTGGTGTTAAGTAGGCCAAGGGTGGTGTCAAGCAGGCCAGGGTGGTGTCAAGTAGGCCAAGGGTGGTGTCAAGTAGGCCAAGGGTGGTGTCAAGTAGGCCAAGGGTGGTGTTAAGTAGGCCAAGGGTGGTGTCAAGTAGGCCAAGGGTGGTGTCAAGTAGGCCAAGGGTGGTGTCAAGTAGGCCAGGGGTGGTGTTAAGTAGGCCAGGGGTGGTGTTAAGTAGGCCAGGAGGTGATGTCAAGAAGGCCAGGGGTGGTGTAAGTAGGCCAGGAGGTGATGTCAAGAAGGCCAGGGGTGGTGTTAAGTAGGCCAGGAGGTGATGTCAAGAAGGCCAGGGGGTGCTATTAAGTAGGCCACAGGGTGGTGTCAAGTAGGCTACAGGGTGGTGTCAAGTAGGCCAGGGGTGGTGTCAAGTAGGCCAAGGGTGGTGTCAAGTAGGCCAGGGGGTGGTGTCAAGTAGGCCAGGGGTGGTGTCAAGTAGACCAGGGGGTGGTGTCAAGTAGGCCAGGGGGTGGTGTCAAGTAGGCCAGGGGTGGTGTCAAGTAGACCAGGGGGTGGTGTCAAGTAGGCCAGGGGTGGTGTCAAGTAGACCAGGGGGTGGTGTCAAGTAGGCCAGGGGGTGGTGTCAAGTTAAAATTGAGTCGAGTAGTAATTGGCTGTCCAGGAACGCAGAGCAAATGGGCTCTTGCCATGGTGAAGTCCTTGAGGTAGGGTTGGGGTAGGGGGGAGGTTGCTATCAAAACCAAGTTAATATTTGTATTAACAAAATTGCTTGCTCAACCATTTATATAGATGACATTGCATTAGGTTTACATTGCTGGTTACTCCTGAAAATGTCAAATTGAAAAATGTCCATAAGTGAAGGCGTTGCTCAAAACTCATTTTTAGCACGTCCTCCGATACGAATTAATGAAACAAACATGTACAGCACAATCTTTGGTATCTTTTATTCTCATTTACAAATATGTAAAAATGTACATAATATACATTATTTACAAATGAAATTGCTATTATTTACAAATAAAAGTGGATTTTATGTTTAATTAGTCATTAATAAATGACAATGGCACCTTAACACACTTGCAACAAAGGCTTCACCATTATTTTTACTCAAAAGTTAACATTATCATACTAAAAGCAGAAATTAAGCGTTAAGATTTGATTCCAAGTCAAACTTACATCATTGCATAAATATGCAGAAAAATATATGCACTTACATTTCACCAAATAAAACTGGTTTTAAATTATAATTAACCATCTTCTGATAAGCCTTTACCTTATAACTATTTTCAGAATATAAGGGAAAAGGAATATGAAGCACAAGTTGAACTATGTAGTAATCCTAACCAAAAAATTAGTGTATAATTGCATCGCATTCATTCACACGGAGTTATAGTACAGTAATAACATACTGCTTCTCATGACCTCTATAGTTTTACAAAATCCTACTACAGTACATGATGGTCTCATAGTTATGGAACAATGTTTAGTTAAGGGCAACAAATTGCAAAGGCATTCCAAACTGGTTATTTTCTTAGGTATATAATAACAGCGATCAAATTACAGTATTGTTTATCGTATCCAGATGTCGGGGAGGTGGTCATCTATTACTACACCTGCATTATCATACGTGTCTTTTTGGCAAACACCACAGATTCTTACACTAAATGTGGAAATAGTTTACTTAAAATTGTATAGTCCTTTCTATCAGGTTTTGTGAACATATTACCAAGCACTAGTGGCCAGGAGCTGGCTAGGGTTCAGAAGGATTTTACATGAAACAGTTCGAGGGCAATTCCTACCCATTTTCCTTTAATTGTAACCAATGGATAAAATTACTATTATTATTCATTGTCTAATATTAAGTTAAGCTGCATCAACATATATATGCAGTACATATTCAAAAAGTGAATTAATATCAGTTAATACAGATTAATGTATGGTAACAGTTACCCATTCTTTAATTAGCACCCTCGAGCACTGCTGCAACCTGACACCAACTAAGTAATCTTAGTGCCCAATGGATTTATAAAACTTAAATGATCACATCTTATTGCATAATCAAATAGTGCTAATAAGGCTTGAACATTTATTTTACATTTTACTTGGTTAATAAAGATATAAATTAATAAAGATATAAATAAATAAAGATTGAATACAGTACTGATGTGTGCCCACTGACCATTTCAGCCAGCTGTTACCATCAAAACACCATGCATAACTAGTGGTTTTATATAACATACAATGGCTTTACCTGCTATGTAATGACTTTAACATGTCTATTGTACGGATTAAATATTATGACCTGCAACTATGTCAACATGCCAGCCACCTTTATGTAACTTTATTGATAATTTGTCTAGCTCTGGTAGCAGCTGGGTGGGCCAACCAAAATATATGAATAATTTTATTTTGTTACATGCTGATTTAGCCATTCTGTTATCAATTAAAATGTTGCTTAATTGGTAATATGAGATGTGATCATTTAGACCAAGGAGATAGTGGTAACCAAGTGCCAAGATCAGCAGAGTATCACCTTGTCATCTCGAGAAGTATTGGAATGAACAGTATTGCTTATGCAAGTACTTGCCAGTCTTTCGTTAATATTAATGCAGCAAACGCTATCTGCAAAGATTTTTCTCCAAAAAGTCCCTAGATAGAGGGACAGTTCAAAATTAAAGTGCAAGGATGGTAGTGTGCTTGCCAACTGGACCTAACTTGCCAGGCAGCATACCTGACAGTTGGATATGACAAGTCAACCCATTCTCCTGTTTAAATGGTACACTTTGTAACTATGTGCACCATTGTACTGTATCATATACAGTATTATAACATTTGGTATTATTCACTTTATAGACAATTAGGATTTGGTACTACTGTATTTATAAGAGTCTGAAAAAAATATAGCTAAAAAAAAAATATATAAATATTCCTACGCCTAGTATAGCACACATTTGTAGTGAATTAGGCCTACGTTGGTTAGGTTTTATCAACAAATACGAATCCTTCTCTGGTTTGTCCAAATTCAATAGTACCAAACTTAACTTTCTAACTGTCCATTACATCATTATGTATGATGGTGCATATCATTACTACAAGCAGTATGTAAAGAGGAGGATGGCTTGGACAAGTTATACGGTAGACCTGCCATATTGTCTTAACATGCTTGTTAATACACAAGCCAATCACCACTTGACAGTTATATATATATATTTGATATTATTTAATGTGTCATGTGTATCTGATCACTGAAAGACTCTTCTCATGGCATAACAATCCTTTTTAAACTATTGCTCTCATATTACTGCATTCTGCATCATGGATGCGCTGAAAAAAAAAAAATGCTTTTACGTGACCATTCACTCGAGACCTGACCTAAGTGTCGGGTACACTACCTGTTACACTCGCTCAACTCTTATAAAACATTAGGCTATTATTTACACTAAGCACATGGTTATCAAGATATGACATTTAGGAATATGAAGAGTAATAGGAGATATGTATTATTCAGTATTAGACCTCTCAGTCGACTAGTAGCCTCATACGATTACATAAATATATAGCGAATTTGATTGGTGTAAATTATTATGGGAATTAATTAAAAGCCGATACACACACATTTACTAGGATTTACAATTACGACCCAATTTAAAAGATAAATGCAAAAATTAAATACTTTCCACAAGAGTGTTAATTTTGACTAAACTTGTACTAACAGTATAAAAATACAGTACTAACATTGTTATAAAACAAATATTTAAATCATAACTACAAATCCTAGAAAGATTAAATACAATGAATGATGAACAATGAATGAAAAATAATAAAGATAAACATATGTACAAAATAAAACAAAATAGAGTATTAAAGAAAAATCCATCAATGGCAAGGATAACAAAAATAAATTCTTTGATTTGCTAAAAAGGCCAAACACAACTGTGTGTGAATATACTGTTGTTGTAGTGTTTATCAACATTATATATCACGGTATTAGCTATTTACAGTGCACCAATGAACTTTATCTATTGTTCTTCATTAAGGCAAAAAGTGATGACCCACTGTAAGGTCAGTAAGTAAAAGATATAAATATTCTTTATAAACCACCAAGCCAATCTTGGGTGTGGAGAAACGCACACATTTCTCAAATTGGTTCACATCCACCAAGTTATTTCATGTTATTCACTAATATTCATGTTTTCAATACATAGTACAAGTCTGCGGGCTCACCATAGCCCGTGCTATTTGGAACTTAATGTTCCAGGTAGCGAATCTTAAAC
Source organism: Procambarus virginalis (assembly GCA_020271785.1). Lineage (NCBI taxonomy): Eukaryota > Metazoa > Arthropoda > Malacostraca > Decapoda > Cambaridae > Procambarus > Procambarus virginalis. Next base: position 20,094,911 of record WNGS01000411.1, read on the forward strand.
AACAACAAAATACATAGTAAAGTATTTAGTGTAGTTGGCTCACAACTGATTTAGAACCCCAAGTTTGTTTCATGGGCAGGGCATGACATTAGGGAAAATTTCCTTACATCTGATGCCTCTGTTCAACTAGCAGTAAATAGGAGTCTGGGAGTTAAGCAACTGTTGTGGGTTCCATTCTGGGAATGTCAGTCATTCACCTCGGGGAATCATTACATCTGAGACCTCTATTCACCCCAGCAGTAAATGGGCCTCCCCTGAGAGTTAAAGGACTGTTGTGGGTTGCATTCTGAGGGATGTCAATGGTTAGGGAACCTCTATGACCCTAACAAATGTCCAGTTCTCAACAATGGGGAACTCGACTTCTTGTCGCTCTCCTCAAGGACGAGATATTCCCACGGCATCAAAGATATAGACAACCAAGTCTATGCCAAATGCTCACTAGGGTACCGAGCATAAAGGTGCAAGTAGTGGTGGTTATTACAAACTACCATAGCAGGTTAGAGAAGGTATATACTTTATCATCCTGTATCTGCAATTCAAGATATAATCTTTACCATCAAATAAATTTGATACTTTTTAGGGTTTTATTCAGTGGTGGACAAAAAGATATTTTCCCTGGCCAAATTATTTCATATAGGAGGAGGGCAACATCCTAAGTTCCCCAACTTATGACCAATGGACAAGACCCCCCAAAGGTATTCCAACTTTCAATATTACTCTGAATATATGTGAATATGTTTATCAGAGATGATTTTTTCCATCATGAAAGGAAAATTTAATGTTTTAAATTTGTTAAATGTTTACGAAAGGTTAAGTTAATCTTAAGTTACTCCACAACTTAAGAAAATATTGAGGCCATACTATGGATCGAACCTCCTTTTCCAGACTACCCTGGCACACATGCTACCGAATCCAAGGTTGCAGGTTTGATCCCATTGTAATATGTTCTGACATTCTTGTATTTTCAATGCGAGTTACACAAGTTACTCGACCAAAACTTTCACAGACATTTATCGTTAAAGATAGTTGGAAAGTGATATAATTCTCAACATATAACACTGATGCATTCAGCTTTTTACCTTTAGTCTACTTTGAAACCCTGTAAGAACCATCAATATTTATGTAGTTAATAAATTGTGGATCTAATATTGGTGTGAACAAATTAGCCTTGACCAATTGATGATGTAAGCCTGAAGCTCTTGATAGTGAAATGTTTCAGTGCAGTTAGAGCTGCTCAGTGGTATATGTCATTAATACAGTGCACATAATCCTCGCCATTATGAACATAAATAATATTAGTACACCTAGCAATATCATATTCTTATATCTCATGATTAATAATTAGATAGAATATCAACAGTATTACATGAAAAATGCATTACATTCTAACACTCCATTTGGGCATATTCTTTAAAACAAAATACGTCCAATAGATACGAGATAATGGTGTAGCCAGGCATGAGCATATTGGTAATATGGCAATATACCATATTGGCATATGGTAAGTAATCTAACATGCCAGGATACACACAAACACACACACAGTACTTTGAGTCTGCATATACATTTGTCTGTACTGTACAATATTCACAAGGAAAAGCCTGGAAGTCTTCCTCTAACATAATATATATTGGGGATGTCTCCCAATAATGCTTCCTCATGATAACTGCTTCACCTAAACCTGTTTTTAAGAAATTATGCTATACACTTGCTGTGTTCACACACACAAGTGCACACGTACACACACTCACATGCGTTTCATGCAAGCTTTGAAGCGTCTATTGCACCACTACCAAATTTGTAACATGTCTGCAATTTTCACATGAAGTACATACATAATAAAGAGCTTTCTCCATTTATGAGGTATACAATCCACTCATGTCACAGCTTCTGCAAATGAGAAATTTATAAACAATTAATGATCCTTTCATTTGAGCTTGGATAACCATAAAATAAATTTTTTGCATAAGAGACATTTCTTAAAATAATCGTGTTACAAAACAATGAAAATTAAGGGCTTGGCAAATTATACTGTTAGAAATCTTGCGTAACTTATCGACACAATATGTAGTAGTGAAGGTATTGTCTGTATATTATGTGGTTACCATACTGGACACTTATACACCATAAACACAGGGCAAACACAATTGACAATTTATCCTACAGAATATTATTCGATGCCTCTGTAGGAAATGGGTTAAGAACAGGAAGATAGCATTAGTAATGTTGACACACGTACTTTAAGGTTATACTAGTTAATGCCACAAATGTTATAGCAAGTGATTTGCAATATGGACCCCATAGTATGTGGGTGGTAACATGGACCTCAATAGTAACTGGTCTGCAATATGGACCCATAAATGATACAAGATTGAATACAATCTGTCTGGTTTATATAGTATTTATCCTCAATCTGCTTTCCACATGATTTAATATTGTGATAACTTTATAAACATTTGTCTAAAAATTACCCACCAATCACTCAAAGCATTTAGTTTAAATTTAAGTTTAGGTGCAAATGTATTCAGCAGGTTACCGTGAATGAGGTAAAGCCTGTTTGTTGTTGTGTTGGAGAGGCTGCAGGGTGCTCCGTGGCGGAGACTGTTGATGGCAGAGTGGCTGAGAATCTGGCAAGGGGAATAAATTGTGTTGAATGGCATGTTCCTTAATTCCATTGGCTTGGTGGGAATTATTTGGGAGAGTGCTTGATTTAGGGCTGTGCTGCACACCAGGATGACCATTCTGAGGAGCCAATAGGGGATTCGTACTATCTGCTGCATAAGTTTTGTCACCCATGCTTCCATAAAAGGCAGAAGTTGATTCATAGAGGGCACTTTGGTCAGTGTATATGGCATTGCCTTCATTATAGGGAGGTTCACTCTCCTCTTCCTCATCAATTGGACCCTGGTAGACAGAGCTGCCGCCATACATATCAGGGAGCCGTCCTGGGCTGTAATCACGGGCCAAGCGTGGAGCTCCTGGGGCACCCATAATACGTGATCCACTCAGTCCCTGTAGACCTTGCAATCCAACTCCAGTAGCAGGGCCAGGGAGAGGATCTTTTGGGTCTCTGCGTATCAATGGAGTTCCAGGCAGTGCCATATCCATGGGAGGAGGGGGCAGAGCATCACTGTTCATATCAAAATCACCTGTGTTTAAACCTCTCTTTGGTACAGAAGGACTGGCCTTTCTTTTGCTGAAGTGACGAGGTAATGAGCCTGTTGTTGGCATCTGTAAAATACAGAATAAATGTGTTATTACCTGCTGATCGATGTAGCTGGGGGACCATTGCCCACTAAAATTAAAACAGTGGCTTCCAAATGTTTTATTACAATGAAACATAATACATATATAAAGCAACACAAGGAATATCCAAATTTGATATTCATAACTTTTGAAACGGCTGTGAATGAAATGGCTTCCCAATGTCTGGAACAGAAAGCCTATAAGACTTATCATGGTGGCCCTATGCTAACCACTCACTTCCAAGAGTGCAACCCACAACTCCTGGGTACCTATTTACACAGTGCAAGGTGCTGCTAAATTAACTCCTACTGGTACCTATTTACAGCATACTGTATTGCTAAATTAACTTCTGGTACCTATTTACAGCATACTGTATTGCTAAATTAACTTCTGGGTACCTATTTACAGCATACTGTATTGCTAAATTAACTTCTGGGTACCTATTTACAGTGAAATTAACAGAATTATTAATTCTATTTATTAACAGGAAAGGAAATGTTGGCCAAATGTCTTACCCTGCTTAGGAATCAAACTAGAGTCCAGGTTTTGAGAATTCTGAGTGAACGTTATGGTTCCAGGAGAGGCTTAGAAAAAAGAGCTGTTCTGTTACAACATGGCACACTATTTTCCCATTCCAAATAATGAAGGATTTAACAGAGGCCAAAGACCATAAATTAAGTCAAGAAGAAGCTTTCCTTGACTTGTCTTTGAAACAATATCTTGTACTGCACTTGGTCTATGCAGTCATGTTACAACCCAATAGTCTTAAGCTCAATTCATGCAAAGAATAATACACCTTGGCATGTTTCCTTACACCTAATGTAGCTCACCTTGCAGTGAATAAATACCTGAGATTTAGGCAACTATTGTGGGATGTATACTGGGGAAGATCAGTCATATTGGCCTAGTGGCAACTCAAGCCAAAAAAGTTTCCTTTTTTGTAAGAATGGGAAACAAAAAGTATAAAGTCCAAGATAAAAATCTTGCCTTCAAAATGCTGTTTTCTCTGACCCCAAAGCTGTCATTAACAGTAGTATTGTAGAGAATCTATCAAATGTGGGCTACGATAATTGGTTTGTGTTAGACTGTGGCCTGGCGAGGTACCCATCAGGATATGCCTCGTTATGGTTGTGTGGTGCAAAGCTCTAATGTCACTTTTAGAGGGTCATTGGCATCTGTTGCCTTTGTGTCTGGTCCCAAAATATGGATCACCAAAAAATACTTGTGCTTTGGCAAGGAGCTTCCTTCTCATACTGCAATCCAGTACTGTTATTAGTTTACTGGGGAGGAAGGGGGTGGGGGAGAGTGCTGGTATCTGGCTATGCCTGGTTCTTTCTCCTCTTTTCCTCTTAGCATCTTCCCCCTTCCCTACCTCTCTCCTCTCCTCCCACTCTTTTCTTCCGTCTTTAAATATTCCTCTGTTTTCCTTCCCTCCCTATCTTTGTCTCTTTCTGTGTGTCTGCCTCGGTCTGTTAATCTCTCTTTGCCCTGGTCAACCTGGTCTCTCTGCAGGCATCTATCTATCTGCTTGCCTACCTCCCTGCCTGCCTTCCTCCCTCCCTCCCTCTTTTTATAAATATATAATAGTCTCCTAGTGGCGTGTGGGGTGGTCCACTGGTGGGAGGAGCCTAGTAGTGTGATAAAATATAAAAAATATAATTTCCTTTTTGCTTTGAGAAAGGGACGAGGCTTGACAATGCCCTTGCAGCTGTGGGAGGACTGTCTGCATTATGCTACTCCAGCCGAAGTATGAATATCAGAAAATTTGTTAAGTTTCTAGAGTGAATAATAAAGTACAGTATCTGTACATTACTACTGTATAATATTTTTTTTTAATATTTAGCTAGGTCTACCAGGTGGGCAGTGGGGATCAGAATGTGACCGTCATGCTGTTCCCTCTAGAATTCTGGTGATCCCAACCAGTCTATATCTGTCCTGTACCCTAGACTATTTACCCTGCAAAATTTGGCGAGGCTAGCCCCAAGCATGTGGCCTCCAACCTCGGACAGACATTCTTGTAGATATAGACCGACAAATTTGTCACCTAGTGATGGGCATCATAGCCCAGCATTATAATTTCAGGGTACCTGTAGTAGGGAAGATTGCCACACATATTATTTGGATCTCTATGACCATCCTTTTTTTTCTGCATTTCCGATGATGGGTGCAGGATCATTTTCCCCCTCAGGTGTGTAAGATAAACTGTACTTTGGTAACAATCTTGTTATTCAACCTTGCTGAGCCTCCCTCACAGTTGGCAGCTTATGAAATTACCGTTAAACAAGAACTCGTGCGCCACAATTACTAGAACTGGATGTCTCAGTTCTTGGATGATGATCAATGCTCACAGGATTCCTTCTACCTTGAAGACATTGTTTTTGTTGCTTTTACTTATGGGTCATTGCTTCAGGATAGGAAGGTCTCTACTCTAGCTGTTTGCTTGGATGCTCCAGGGGAAATATCCTCAGTAACGGTTGCTTCTGATCCTCCTCCACTATCTGTGAAGTCTATGCAACTCAGATCTACTTTCACAAAGCTGCCGGAAGGTGTAGAAACATCCTTTCAATTGAATGATTTGAATGGAGGCTCCATGTCTCATCCTAAGCCTTTAGAAAGGTGAATAGGACATTCCCTTCCTCAGGATATGACGGAGTCTGGGCGGCATCCCCTTTATTGATTGTCCAGCTTGAGGTTCTGGTTAAGTTTTATGGGAGAAGGTGAGGCAATGAGATACCACACATCAAGTAAATTCAACATGGAAATGAATTCGCAAAATACGAATATGTAAGCTCATGTACACACAACTTTGTGCTTAGATATGAATAGTTACAGCCTATATTAATTGAGGTGCATCTTGTATCCAACATCTAGGCACTGCCCAGTCTGGTGTGTGTCTTTGTGTACAAAGGAGTGCATGAGTCACTTGAAACACAGAACAGAGTGCAAGGTGAAAGGATTAAAAGAAGTAATTGGGGCAACTCAAACTGCACGTGACTTAAAAGTTTTAAATATTCTTAATGTAATTACGTACCTGCCGTGCAACAGCTCTGTTGACCATCGGGGACTGGTGCCTCCACTGCTGGGGAAACTGTGGCAGTCCTAGTGGATTATTGTACTGCTGGAGATGGTCGGGTGGAGGGTTCTCAGGTAAGGGGGGAGGAGCATACTGTTCCCACGGAGGAATATAGCCACGCTGGACAGTACCATGAGGCTGGAAAAACATCTTATCTTAATATTCATTCTAGTTTTCCATCATATACAGTATAAATTTTTTTTCCCACAGACCATGCTGCTAGAAAATCAGCCCCACTATCCAAAAATATTCAAAATGCCGCAAATTCTCTTGCAACACTTTTCCATGCTAACATGTTAAACCTAATTTCTTTTTAAGTAAGGGAGTGTCCCCAAGTCACTCCCTACATCAAAGTAGGGAGTGACTTAGGAAACGGTGATCACTCCCTACTTTGATGCTATTTACTATTGTCTCTCTCTTGGCCAGGCATAGCAAATGGACTTTTTTTGCGGCATTTAGAATTTGCAGCCAGAAGTTCACAGAAGATACAGTAAATGCTAATATAGCACCAATAAATTTAGCAACACCAACAATTACAATAAACCCCAGCATTCAATGTAATGAAAAGCCTCTTTATGGATGAGCCCTAATGGCTCTCTGAAGCTCTCTCACTTAAATTGCTCCATGCAAATGGGTCACATCTGACGTGGGAGTTCTGTTTGGCCTACCGAGAATCAGTGCCAAAACCAGGCCCCATCACAGAGGTGTAGAGAGCAAGTGGCAATTTGCCACCCTACCAGGAAAGCATCCAGAAAGTCAGCAAAGCTTTACAGATGACTGGAGGCTTAGTATAGATCGAAGCCTTAAAACTGCCAAACAACTCCAAGAACCAGAGAAACCTTCAAAATTAGCATGAAACATTCAGTACTGAATGCCACCACCTAGCAGCCTGCCTTCTGCACATAGCCATCTTCCTTGGTCAGTTCTTTTGATGATGTCCACTTGGACAATAGTGTAGTGTTCTGGGTCTTTCAGACACGGCAAGTGTGTCTGCTTCATGTTAGTGCTAGCTGACCTTTAACTCATTCCTGCAGGGGCCATTTGCTTTGTACTTTGTTCTATATTTTACTATTTTGCCTCATGTGTCTCTTTCTATTTGGCTTATTGTGTGGGCTTAGCTTTGTTATGCTTTAGACTGCATACACTGCACTGCCTCTTCACCGTCTTATCTTCTGTCATGTGTTTGGGAGTTCGCCTGTGAGAGGCTAGGCCACTGTGGTGTCCCTAAGCTAGGGGCTTAGGGACACCACAGTTGTTGTCCCTAGTTAGTTGTGTTGGGGCATGCTGGGATTTGCAGGTTTGACTATACAACACTTTGTGGACACCAGTCGTAGCTAGGTTGTGTTGGTTGCACTAGACTTTTGTCTTTACCAAGCAGCCTCAGTGCCTGGGTAATTACCCAAAGATAGTTCCAGGATGAGAGCTACGCTCATGGTGTCTCATCTTCCCAGTACTCTGTCATATGACACTTTGAAACTACTCATAGTCTTGGTTTCCAGTGCTTCTAGCCTGCTGTCAAAACCCGGACATTTTTTCGCAACTCTGCCTCTTTCTTACTATATCACTAAAATGTGTTAGCCTAAGACTTTCTACAAATTTATGTTGGATCAACACCACAATAATTTGTTAAATACTGTCTAAGCTCACTTATCTGGACTATATGGGACGGATCCCTCACTGGATACGCCAGACATCCAGATAAGCAGAAATCTTACAGGGGAAGTCCAAAAATTAGCATATTCACAATTCTTATTTTTTGTACCACAGCCAACATACAGTACAGTAATTCGAATTTCAACACACACACACACACACACACACACACACACACACACACACTACAAATCTAAAATATAATTTAAAAAATAAACTCCAACTTACCTTGTTGTAGTTTCTCGTTTGGTACTGTAGATCTTGAAAATTTACATAACCTAATCTCTGGTTATCTGGATTTCTATCTGGGCATGGTGAAGTTTGGCAGAAAATTATCTGGTTACAATTTTGGCGGGCTAATCCAAATACTGTACGTATTGGGTTTAGCGGGCTTCAGAAAACCCAGCTCATACAGGATTCTAGCTTATTATCTGTTACTATGGTAATGGGGGGAGTTGATAGTACAACATACTCCACTTGACCTTGAAAGTAGTAGACCTAATCTAGGTCTACAATAGGACAAATGTTAGCATTAATGTCATCTTTCAATGTAAGGACAAGAAAAAGCCGATTCACATCTACAAATCCCTTGTGTGACTCCATCAGGGTTGCTGAAGCATGGCTACCACTGGTAGACATGTACACTGGTACAATACTAGTCGTCTACAATAGGACAAATGTTAGCATTAATGTCATCTTTCAATGTAAGGACAAGAAAAAGCCGATTCACATCTACAAATCCCTTGTGTGACTCCACCAGGGTTGCTGAAGCATGGCTACCACTGGTAGACATGTACACTGGTACAATACTAGTCAACTCAACAAAGTGTTCACAATTTATAGTTTGTAAAATGTCTGAAATATCTAGAAGACGAAAAAGCTCTTCGAAGAGGTCACAATAAGATGGTGAACAGCATTGGAAATTTGGTTTGGTGTTGAACTTGAGGCCTGTTAAGAACACTGCAAGACCTTAATGACCAACCAACCAGCATGTATACTTTAGTCTTAAACATAGCTGAGAACTAAAGCAATCTCACACTGTACATACACCGAAAAGCTGGTTGCCGTCCATCTGTCAATACACAGATTTTGGGGCCCTTGGGCCCGAAATCAACCCCTCTATCATATCTTCAAGATATTAATATTAAATAATGATGCACCCCGAAGGCAGAACTAACATTCTTGAACTGCACACACACAGAGAACAAACCTGTTTAGTGTTGAGTGCTGGTGATAGAGAAGGCTTGTACAGCTGTTGCTTCTTGAGAGTACAATAAAGAACAAGATTGTCATCTGGCTGATTCATTACATTGCTGTCTCCATACATACTACCATACACAGGGATGTTTGGCTCCACCGTCTCACCCTGTATGAGGTATATTGCAATAATTAATTTTTATTTGGGTAATTTTTTTTTAAATATCAAAATAATGATAGTGAAATAGCAAATAGCATAAAAAATACATTTGATATATTGTAGTACTGTACACTGTAATGTAGTACAATACATCCTCGGTTCAACTATATGGGACCGACCCCTAATTTGTTGCAACTGGATGTAACAAACTAACTGTTGTAGGCATGACCCAGAATGTTCGAGAAGCCACGGGTAAGGACCTGACCCCAAGCACATGGTCGCACCCCCCGGGGGGGGGGGGGGGGGGAGTGGCGGTGAAAATAACTGGCGCCTTTGTTCACAATTTCGTATAAGGAATTATTCCACATTATTCAGTAATTCAGAGAAAGTAGTCTTCAACCAAATTGTATAATATTCCTGGTTATAGTATCAAGAGTATCCTGATTGTCAGGATGAGTTAAGTCACCACCAGTGACGTCACTAGTGGGACCAGACTTGGAGGCGTAAGGATTTGGGCGACCTTAGTCACGAAGGTCACCAAAGCTCCATATTTTTGGTATTTTCTCAAAGGTCAAATAGCTATTTTGTAAACGGAAATAGCTCTTCCCTAGATGCTTGTGTAATTAACTTCAGTTAAAAGAATTCAACCAATCTGGGTCATTCAGGGCAACAGAGATTAGTTGTTAAACTTAAACTCCTAAGAGCAACGTAGGAAAGCCAAGCGTAGGGCTACCCAAGTTGCTGCTGTGGGGAGACAGAGCGACTCTGGAAGACAGTGTGGTATCGAGAGCGACAGAGGGAAGGTGTCCACTCCACCTATTTCCAGACCAGCAGTCCACCGCTGGTCGCCTACAAGGTAAAGTTGCTAAGAGTGTTGTTATAGGGAAGAGGTCAACTCATTGCTTCTCAAGTCAGGGCGTGATCAGTTTAGGGAGTGCTTTGATTTTTAGATTTGGTTTTAGTTTGGAATAAACCATTTAGCTAGTAAATTTGTCTTTTTATTTAATTCCCATTTTTTTTTGTAATTTACTTGCATTGTCCGGGACCACGTGGGTAGCGTGGCCTAGTTTGAGTTGGGTAGATTCTAACACCGAATCGGAATTCATTTATCCCTTTGATTTTTAATTAATCCCACACTTACGGATCTCCAATTCATATATTACTAGTGGGGATCAAGCCCCAAAGTTTATTGATTAGCATGATCGATCCAGACCTCGATCATTGCTCAGTGTTACTGGTCTGGTGGTGGCAGCGCAAGGCGATTCTAGAATTTTGCTAGAAGTCGGTTTCCACGTCATAAGGTTGTAGAATCTTAAGTCGGGCACTCGTCTTAAGACCACGTGGCGTGAGGTCGGCTCAAGTAAAAGTTTTGGGGTCCCTTGGTATAGAGAGATAAGTTAGAATACGGGCACAGAGAAGGGGATAGAGAGAGAATACGAATACTACCCCCCCCCCCCCCCCCGTGTTACACGGAGATGCCCCCAGGATACACTTCCCACACCCTATGAGTTAATTTCATGTAGCACAATTTTAATTCCAACATACAGTATAATATAATAGACAACTACGAAATGAATATGTCTGCAAACAAATTTAACCACATCTAACTTATTTCTTGGCTCCACAGCTTCAAAACTAATTTTCAAAAGGTTGCAGGGCCATACTCGAGTGAACGAAAACCTTGCCATCTCAAAATGAAAAACCTCAGAATTTGGTTAATAATATCTTCAATAGATTTCCCACAGCTGGTGACATCCAGTAATTTCCCATCACTATTTCTTGTACTGTTGAGTCCATCTACAAAAATCATCAAAAATGTGACTGAACCCATATTAAGAGTCATCATTCATACTCTAATATTTCCCACACTCTATGGCTGGATTTTATACCATATATCATTCCCTAATGAACAAATCCACAAGGTCCGTGACGAGGATTCGAACCTACGTCCGAGAGCATCCCAGACGCTGCCTTATTCGACTTTCATTCCCTAATCTTTGTTCGATATAACTGAAAAAACCCTTTAGGATTTGTCTTTGCTTGCCCTGCTATGCGATAAGTATAAAAACATAAGCATTCTTATCTTCTTATTTTACCGAGTGAAATTTTAATTTCAGTCCATCATATGAAGGATAACTGTCTTGAGAATCTGTGTGAAGAGAGATTTAACCACATCTAGCATATTTCCTCACACCATAGATCTGAAACCTCATTTTCAGAGGACAAAGGACCCATATTACAAAACAAAAACCAGGGAATCTCAAAATTAAAGTGAACCATAGAATTTGGTTTTAATTATGATCAATGGCCTTCTCTAGGCCCATTATGGTATAGCTCTAGCTATTGTTCTGGTTCCGTCCGGTTCACTGCTCCTGGGATAGGCGTGTTCGGATCCCACCAGCCCAGCCCTTCATCAGCTCCTGTCTCACTGGCTTCCTCCTCAGGTTTATCAGGGGTTCGGTTCTGAAATGCTATCCTTCCCCATTGCTCTGTGTGCTCACAGACACTTGCCCCAAAAATCCCAAATGGCTAATAAAAAAATTCCAAAACTGCAACAACAATTTCCAAACAGCCAACAGGAGACTCATCGAATTGAGGTTCGTTGAATTGAGATTCCACTGTAGTATAATGCAGTGTATGTGTCTGTATGGGTGTAATTGCCTAAGTATAGTTACAGGATGATAGCTATGCTTGTGGTGTCCCGTCTTCCAGTGCCCTGTCACATGAAACTCTTAAGATATGGGCATTATACAACAGCTGCATATTCCATCTTTGGTCTCACAAAGGTTGTGAAGAATTTCGTTAGGATTCTGCCATCCATGTACAGTATTTAAAAGCAATGGTGTAGTGAGGAGGATGTCCACATGCCTTTCAGAGAGACATGTGGACATCCTCTAGGAATGGGATGACTAGGGTATTATCACAAGTTCAGCCTGGCCTCAGGCTGGCCTCGGGGAGTAGAACTCCTCTCAGAACCTTCTCCAGGATGACAGGGTCTCTAAGACAGTTTCTGTGGCTTCCTCCAATGTGTGTGGGTCCTGGGCAGCTGTTTATTCTGCTGCCACATCTGCAAAATGTTGGTGACAGTCATGACCTCACCTTTCTGGATTTTGTCACGCCTCTTCCCGGAGGCGAAGATCCTCCAAATCTGAAAGATCCTCCAAAGACCCAGTTGATTCTTGATTTGTCAAGGAACAATTCTCTCATCCTATAACACAGTGGTCTACATCTTCCTCTAACAGTGGGGGGAGGGTGGACCTGGGTTCAGTCTTTGGGCAGGCCAGAAATAGGTATGTTTCATTTCACCTAATGCCACTGTTCATTAGAAATAGAACAGATACTCGGGAGTTAGGCAACTGCCGTAGATTGCATCCAGGGAGAATGTCAGAAGTTGATTAGTAAGGGGACCTCGATAAGCTTAATTAATTAAGCACAGGCTTCCAGTCCCTGATAACGGGAAATAACTCTAGGTTACCACCGCGCCTGTGGTTCACCAGGTGGTGCCAGGCCAGTCCTTGTTCATCCCCTGGACCTCGGGGACTGCTGCTGCCATGTACTAGTCAATCTCAGATATAAAATGGCTGGGGTTTCCTGTTGGCAACATCACTTAACAATTTCCGGCTCTCATGTTCAGGATCAACTTGGCTTTCAAGGCGTCCACCAGACTTCTGGCATCCACCCAGGAGCTCCGGCTTATGGGCCTCAGTGTCCTGACGTGCAGTAAACAAATGATTGATTTGTGCTCCGAGTCGTTCCCTTAACTTGTTGGCTAGGGGGCACAGCTGTGATACTGTTGGGTCATTTGGCCTCATTATCAATGCCTCAAGAACCTGCCTCTCTCATTGTAGATTACTTTGCATTTACATTGATCAAAGTGCCATAACTGAGGAAAGATGTACATGTTTCGTAAGTGGACACTTGCACTTTGAGTTTTGGCTCTGATCTTCATCCATCTGTCTTCCCATGTCAGCCTGGATCAAGATTGCCTCGTATCTGCCATGGTTCGCTGGAGGGCACCCATGGGCCTCTTGGAGCCGGAGCAGATCTTGGCTCGGCAGAACTTTATGTACATAATGTATCCTATGGACCAGCTGGGAGGCATGGCAGGATACATAATGTATCCTATGGACCAGCTGGGAGGTATGGGAGGATACATAATTGTATTCTATGGAGCAGCTGGCTCTAGGCGCTGCACCGGGTTCTACACATGCTCAGCACGTTTTGTTCCGGGGCTTCGTCTTACGACAGTTGATTCCATCTCTGATTTATTCATAGGCATGACAGGCGTGGGAGGGGAGGTTTATTCCAGCTGTCACCCCCACGGTCAGGGACACTAGTCTCTTGGCAGGGGTACAAGCGACGTTGACCAATAGGCGACCAATACAGGACCCGCACCCTTCTAATTACCTCTTGGCTGTGTGTGGTCATAGTCATGAACGCCGAGTGGTGCCATGCATCAACATTGGATCTTCCCACTTTGACAAAGGAACAGTTGTTTTTCTCTCAACAGTACAAACAGTGTTGCAGTGAATACGGAACTGTGCCGGCACCTTCACTGCTCTCGGGCCTGCAGTGTCCTCACGCATTCACAAATAACTTGTGCTATGAGTTAACACGGATTTTGTATTATTTTGTGGCTGTTACTCTGCATTACAGTGTCCATCTGTCTGGCTATCCTAAAGAATTTGACTATCTTGAGGTTATCTTGAGATGATTTCGATGCTTTTTAATGTCCCCACGGCCCGGTCCTCGACCAGGCCTCCACCCCCAGGAAGCAGCCCGTGACAGCTGACTAACACCCAGGTACCTATTTTACTGCTAGGTAACAGGGGCATAGAGTGAAAGAAACTCTGCCCATTGTTTCTCGCCGGCGCCTGGGATCGAACCCAGGACCACAGGATCACAAGTCCAGTGTGCTGTCCGCTCGGCCGACCGGCTCCCCAACGTCTATGCTATGCTCACTCTCATCTCAACGTCTTAAGAAAGTAAGGCATAACCTTAAGGTGTAGACAAGTTACATATCTAAATAGCAAGAAAAACTTACATTTCTTCCACGAATGATGTTAGTGGTAGCATAAGCCACAGGGGTGCCAGGAGGCTGGGTCCCCGGGGGCATGAGGGGCACCACTGAGCCGTCCACCTCGGCATAGTCTCCGGGGGTGGTGTTGAGGTTGAGCAACTTCTCCGGGGTAGCGTCGTGCTTGTCCTCCGTGGTGGCCGAGGAGCTGCCCCACGGCCCTCGCTCAATCCACAGTCCTCCAGACATGGTGCCGTTCAGGCTACGCCCGTCCATCTTGTAGCCTGGAAAAACATTTAATGTTCAGATTAGATTATTTGACTTACATGTACCGTACTTCTATTAAAATGTCCTCTTAAAAATAGTTTTAATTGAACAAATAAAGAGGTAATATTAGCATACAGAGAACAACTACACGGAATATTGACCAGACCACACACTAGAAGGTGAAGGGACGACCACGTTTGGGTCCGTCCTGGACCATTCTCGATGGAGAATGGTCCAGGACGGACCGTAACGTCGTCGTCCCTTCACCTTCTAGTGTGTGGTCTGGTCAACATACTTTAGCCACGTTATTGTGACTCATGGCCTGCACCTACACGGAATATATATTAAAGGTCTTTACTGGCGAGCTCTGAGGACGCAGCTCCGACACACACACACCAGATACAACTGAACATCTTCCACCTTGCCAAACAAGTCACAGTCCCGCTCCTGTGCCAGGTAAGTCCACTACGGGCTCACCATAGCCCGTGCTACTGGCAACTTTTGGTTTCCAGAAGCTGGATCTTCAAGAACAACAACCTTGCCATAAATCAGTCTCCTAAAACACACTGAATCCAGTACTATGAAGCAGGTCAGTACTGTGGTACAGGTCACTAGTGATGCCAAGATGGTCATCAACATTCGTTCTCTTCATATTCATCCTAGGCTAGGATACGTTCATCACTCACTCACTCACTCACTCACTCACTCACTCACTCACTCACTCACTCACTCACTCACTCACACAGGGCGTGACGGCTGAGTGGACAGCGCTTGGGACTCGTACTCCTGGGGTCCGGAGATCGATCCCCGAGGAAGGCAGAAACAAATGGGACGTGTTTCTTTTACCCTGATTGAGTTGAAAAGTTGAGAGGCGGGCCGAAAGAGCCAGAGCTCAACCCCCGCAAGCACAACTAGGTGAGAACACACACACGACCCACCACCACCACCCAGTACACCTGTTGTGTTATACCACCAGCACCTGTGTTACACAGGACCCAGCACCAGCACCTGTGTTACACAGGACCCAGCACCAGCACCTGTGTTACACAGGACCCACCACCACCACCTGTGTTACACAGGACCCACCACCACCACCACCTGTGTTACACAGGACCCACCACCAGCACCTGTGTTACACAGGACCCACCACCAGCACCTGTGTTACACAGGACCCACCACCAGCACCTGTGTTACACAGGACCCACCACCAGCACCTGTGTTACACAGGACCCACCACCAGCACCTGTGTTACACAGGACCCACCACCAGCAACTGTGTTACACAGGACCCACCACCAGCAACTGTGTTACACAGGACCCACCACCAGTAACTGTGTTACACAGGACCCACCACCACCACCACCACCTGTGTTACACAGGACCCACCACCACCACCACCTGTGTTACACAGGACCCACCACCACCACCACCTGTGTTACACAGGACCCACCACCACCACCACCTGTGTTACACAGGACCCACCACCACCACCACCACCTGTGTTACACAGGACCCACCACCACCACCACCACCTGTGTTACACAAGGACCCACCACCACCAGCACCTGTGTTACACAGGACCCACCACCAGCACCTGTGTTACACAGGACCCACTACAACCACCTGTGTTACACAGGACCCACTACCACCACCTGTGTTACACAGGACCCACTACCACCACCTGTGTTACACAGGACCCACCACCAGCACCTGTGTTACACAGGACCCACCACCACCACCTGTGTTACACAGGACCCACCACCACCACCACCTGTGTTACACAGGACCCACCACCACCACCACCTGTGTTACACAGGACCCACCACCACCACCACCTGTGTTACACAGGACCCACCACCACCACCACCTGTGTTACACAGGACCCACCACCACCAGCACCTGTGTTACACAGGACCCACAGGACCCACAGGAGGCACACTCACCACCACGGCATCACCAGGAGACAACACACACTCTACATTAAACACAAAATCAGAAAGAGGGGAAAGTTTGAATTTTAATGTATATAGAGAAAGGGAAGTTTAGATCGTAATAGACAAAAGATAAAAAGTGTGAGTGCTAGCGGAGAGAGGGGAAAGGAGTTTGAAGAGGTTGTAAACAGAGGAAGGGAGAGGTGGAGGTGAGGCAGACCGTGAGAGGGAGAGGTGGAGGTGAGGCAGACCGTGAGAGGGAGAGGTGGAGGTGAGGCAGACCGTGAGAGGGAGAGGTGGAGGTGAGGCAGACCGTGAGAGGGAGAGGTGGAGGTGAGGCAGACCGTGAGAGGGAGAGGTGGAGGTGAGGCAGACCGTGAGAGGGAGAGGTGGAGGTGAGGCAGACCGTGAGAGGGAGAGGTGGAGGTGAGGCAGACCGTGAGAGGGAGAGGTGGAGGTGAGGCAGACCGTGAGAGGGAGAGGTGAGGAAGGGAGAGGTGGAGAGAGGGAATACAGAAGGGAGAGGAGAGAGGCGAATGGGACACCCAGTACCGGATGGGTTNGTTCACTCTCCTCTTCCTCATCAATTGGACCCTGGTAGACAGAGCTGCCGCCATACATATCAGGGAGCCGTCCTGGGCGTAATCACGGGCCAAGCGTGGAGCCTCCTGGGGCCACCATAATACGTGATCCACTCAGTCCTGTAGACCTTGCAATCCAACTCCAGTAGCAGGGCCAGGGAGAGGATCTTTTGGGTCTCTGCGTATCAATGGAGTTCCAGGCAGTGCCATATCCATGGGAGGAGGGGCAGAGCATCACTGTTCATATCAAAATCACCTGTGTTAAACCTCTCTTTGGTACAGAAGGACTGGCCTTTCTTTTGCTGAAGTGACGAGGTAATGAGCCTGTTGTTGGCATCTGTAAAATACAGAATAAATGTGTTATACCTGCTGATCGATGTAGCTGGGGACCATTGCCACTAAATAAAAACAGTGGCTTCCAAATTTTATTACAATGAAACATAATACATATATAAAGCAACACAAGGAATATCCAAATTTGATATTCATAACTTTGAAACGGCTGTGAATGAAATGGGTTCCCAAGTCTGGAACAGAAAGCCTATAAGACTTACCAAGGTGGACCTATGCTAACCATCACTTCCAAGAGTGCAACCCACAACTCCTGGGTACCTATTTACAGTGCAAGGGTGCTGCTAAATTAACTCCTTGGAACCTATTTACAGCATACTGTATTGCTAAATTAACTTCTGGGTACCTATTTACAGCATACTGTATTGCTAAGTTAACTTCTGGGTACCTATTTACAGCATACTGTATTGCTAAATTAACTTCTGGGTACTGATGCTATTTACAGCATAAGTATTGCTAAATTAACTGGGTACCTATTACGCAACGTATTGCTTAACTTCTGGGTACCTATTTACACATACTTATGCTAAATAACTTATGGGTACCTATTACAGTGAAATTAACCAGAATTATAATTCTATTTATTAACAGCGAAGGAAATGTTGGCCAATGTCTTACCCGACTTAGGAATCAAACTAGAGTCCAGGTTTTGAGAATTCTGAGTGAACGTTATGGTTCCAGGAGAGGCTTAGAAAAAAGAGCTGTTCTGTTACAACATGGCACACTATTTTCCCATTCCAAATAATGAAGGATTTAACAGAGGCCAAAGACCATAATTAAGTCAAGAAGAAGCTTTCCTTGACTTGTCTTGAAACAATATCTTGTACTGCACTTGGTCTATGCAGTCATGTTACAACCAATAGTCTAAGCTCAATTCATGCAAAGAATAATACACCTGGGCATGTTTCCTTACACCTAATGTAGCTCACCTTGCAGTGAATAAATACCTGAGATTTAGGCAACTATTGTGGGATGTATACTGGGGAAGATCAGTCATATTGGCCTAGTGGCAACTCAAGCCAAAAAAGTTTCCTTTTTGTAAGATGGGAAACAAAAAGTATAAAGTCCAAGATAAAAATCTTGCCTTCAAAATGTTGTTTCTCTGACCCCAAAGCTGTCATTAACAGTAGTATTGTAGAGAATCTATCAAATGTGGGCTACGATAATGGGTTTGTGTTAGACTGTGGCCTGGCGAGGTACCCATCAGGATATGCCTCGTTATGTGTGTGGTGCAAAGCTCTAATGTCACTTTTAGAGGGTCATTGGCATCTGTTGCCTTTGTGTCTGGTCCCAAAATATGGATCACCAAAAAATACTTGTGCTTTGGCAAGGAGCCTTCTCCTACTGCAATCCAGTACGGTCTATAGTTTACTTTTTAGTTTAACTGGGGAGGAAGGGGGTGGGGGAGAGTGCTGGTATCTGGCTATGCCTGGTTTCTTTCTCCTCTTTCCTCTTAGCATCTTCCCCCTTCCCTACCTCTCTCCTCTCCCCACTCTTTTCTTCCGTCTTTAAATATTCCTCTGTTTTCCTTCCCTCCCTATCTTTGTCTCTTTCTGTGTGTCTGCCTCGGTCTGTTTATCTCTCTTTGCCCTGGTAACCTGGTCTCTCTGCAGGCATCTATCTATCTGCTTGCCTACCTCCCTGCCTGCCTCCTCCCTCCCTCCCTCCCTCTTTTTTAAATATATAATAGTCTCCTAGTGGGTGTGGGGTGGTCCACTGGTGGAGGAGCCTAGTAGTGTGATAAATATAAAAATATAATTCCTTTTGCTTTGAGAAAGGGACGAGGCTTGACAATGCCCTTGCAGCTGTGGGAGGACTGTCTGCATTATGCTACTCCAGCCGAAGTATGAATATCAGAAAATTTGTTAAGTTTCTAGAGTGAATAATAAAGTACAGTATCTGTACATTACTACTGTATAATATTTTTTTTAATATTTAGCTAGGTCTACCAGGTGGGCAGTGGGGATCAGAATGTGACCGTCATGCTGTTCCCTCTAGAATTCTGGTGATCCCAACCAGTCTATATCTGTCCTGTACCCTAGACTATTTACCCCTGCAAAATTTGGCGAGGCTAGCCCCAAGCATGTGGCCTCCAACCTCGGACAGACATTCTTGTAGATATAGACCGACAAATTTGTCACCTAGTGATGGGCATCATAGCCCAGCATTATAATTTCAGGGTACCTGTAGTAGGGAAGATGCCACACATATTATTTGGATCTCTATGACCATCCTTTTTTTTCTGCATCATTCCGATGATGGGTGCAGGATCATTTTCCCCCTCAGGTGTGTAAGATAAACTGTACTTTGGTAACATCTTGTTATTCAACTTGCTGAGCCTCCCTCACAGTTGGCAGCTTATGAAATTACCGTTAAACAAGAACTCGTGCGCCACAATTACTAGAACTGGATGTCTCAGTTCTTGGATGATGATCAATGCTCACAGGATTCCTTCTACCTTGAAGACATTGTTTTTGTTGCTTTTTACTTATGGGTCATTGCTTCAGGATAGGAAGGTCTCTACTCTAGCTGTTTGCTTGGATGCTCCAGGGGAAATATCCTCAGTAACGGTTGCTTCTGATCCTCCTCCAATATGTGAAGTCTATGCACTCAGATCTACTTTCACAAAGCTGCCAGAAGGTGTAGAAACATCCTTTCAATTGAATGATTTGAATGGAGGCTCCATGTCTCATCCTAAGCCTTTAGAAAGGTGAATAGGACATTCCGTTCCTCAGGATATGACGGAGTCTGGGCGGCATCCCCTTTATTGAGTCCAGCTTGAGGTTCTGGTTAAGTTTATGGGGAGAAGGTGAGGCAATGAGATACCACACATCAAGTAAATTCAACATGGAAATGAATTCGCAAAAATACGAATATGTAAGCTCATGTACACACAACTTTGTGCTTAGATATGAATAGTTACAGCCTATATTAATTGAGGTGCATCTTGTATCCAACATCTAGGCACTGCCCAGTCTGGTGTGTGTCTTTGTGTACAAAGGAGTGCATGAGTCACTTGAAACACAGAACAGAGTGCAAGGTGAAAGGATTAAAAGAAGTAATTGGGGCAACTCAAACTGCACGTGACTTAAAAGTTTTAAATATTCTTAATGTAATTACGTACCTGCCGTGCAACAGCTCTGTTGACCATCGGGGACTGGTGCCTCCACTGCTGGGGAAACTGTGGCAGTCCTAGTGGATTATTGTACTGCTGGAGATGGTCGGGTGGAGGGTTCTCAGGTAAGGGGGGAGGAGCATACTGTTCCCACGGAGGAATATAGCCACGCTGGACAGTACCATGAGGCTGGAAAAACATCTTATCTTAATATTCATTCTAGTTTTCCATCATATACAGTATAAATTTTTTTTCCCACAGACCATGCTGCTAGAAAATCAGCCCCACTATCCAAAAATATTCAAAATGCCGCAAATTCTCTTGCAACACTTTTCCATGCTAACATGTTAAACCTAATTTCTTTTTAAGTAAGGGAGTGTCCCCAAGTCACTCCCTACATCAAAGTAGGGAGTGACTTAGGAAACGGTGATCACTCCCTACTTTGATGCTATTTACTATTGTCTCTCTCTTGGCCAGGCATAGCAAATGGACTTTTTTTGCGGCATTTAGAATTTGCAGCCAGAAGTTCACAGAAGATACAGTAAATGCTAATATAGCACCAATAAATTTAGCAACACCAACAATTACAATAAACCCCAGCATTCAATGTAATGAAAAGCCTCTTTATGGATGAGCCCTAATGGCTCTCTGAAGCTCTCTCACTTAAATTGCTCCATGCAAATGGGTCACATCTGACGTGGGAGTTCTGTTTGGCCTACCGAGAATCAGTGCTAAAACCAGGCCCCCATCACAGAGGTGTAGAGAGCAAGTGGCAATTTGCCACCCTACCAGGAAAGCATCCAGAAAGTCAGCAAAGCTTTACAGATGACTGGAGGGTTAGTATAGATCGAAGCCTTAAAACTGCCAAACAACTCCAAGAACCAGAGAAACCTTCAGAATTAGCATGAAACATTCAGTACTGAATGCCACCACCTAGCAGCCTGCCTTCTGCACATAGCCATAGTCTTTAGTCTTCCTTGGTCAGTTCTTTTGCTGATGTCCACTTGGACAATAGTGTAGTGTTCTGGGTCTTTCAGACACGGCCAGTGTGTCTGCTTTAGGTTAGTGCTAGCTGACCTTTAACTCATTCCTGCAGGGGCCATTTGCTTTGTACTTTGTTCTATATTTTACTATTTTGCCTCATGTGTCTCTTTTCTATTTGGCTTATTGTGTGGGCTTAGCTTTGTTATGCTTTAGACTGCATACACTGCACTGCCTCTTCACCGTCTTATCTTCTGTCATGTGTTTGGGAGTTCGCCTGTGAGAGGCTAGGCCACTGTGGTGTCCCTAAGCTAGGGGCTTAGGGACACCACAGTTGTTGTCCCTAGTTAGTTGTGTTGGGGCATGCTGGGATTTGCAGGTTTGATTATACAACACTTTGTGGACACCAGTCGTAGCTAGGTTGTGTTGGTTGCACTAGACTTTTGTCTTTACCAAGCAGCCTCAGTGCCTGGGTAATTACCCAAAGATAGTTCCAGGATGAGAGCTACGCTCATGGTGTCTCATCTTCCCAGTACTCTGTCATATGACACTTTGAAACTACTCATAGTCTTGGTTTCCAGTGCTTCTAGCCTGCTGTCAAAACCCGGACATTTTTTCGCAACTCTGCCTCTTTCTTACTATATCACTAAAATGTGTTAGCCTAAGACTTTCTACAAATTTATGTTGGATCAACACCACAATAATTTGTTAAATACTGTCTAAGCTCACTTATCTGGACTATATGGGACGGATCCCTCACTGGATACGCCAGACATCCAGATAAGCAGAAATCTTACAGGGGAAGTCCAAAAATTAGCATATTCACAATTCTTATTTTTGTACCACAGCCAACATACAGTACAGTAATTCGAATTTCAACACACACACACACACACACACACAGGTGATAAGAAAAGAGAGGACACAGAGACAGGGAGGGGGAGTGGCACTCCTAATAAAGCGGAAATGGAAGTTTGAAGACCTGGGAAATCGGGTTACCAATGAGTGCACAAGCTTCATACATGGAACTTTGACAGTAGATGGGAGGAAGATTGTGATCTTGGTAATCTACAATCCCCCACCAAACAGTAGAAGACCCAGACAGGAGTATGATGACAACAACAAGGCATGCATAGATGAACTGCAGAAGGCAGCAACACTAGCCCACAGAATGAGAGCGAAGCTGCTGATCATGGGGGACCTAAATCATGGAGAGATAAATTGGGAATCAAGGAATCCCCATGGAGGGGACGAAACGTGGGGAGCAAAATTAGTAGATGTTATAGACAGGAATTTCCTAACACAGCATGTGAAGGAAGACACAAGGGAAAGAGGAGGAGATGCACCGAGCCTATTAGACCTGATTTTCACCCAGAACGTAGAAGATATCGAGAATTTGGAGCATGAAATACCTCTAGGGGCCAGTGACCATTGTGTCCTAGTCTTTGACTACATGATGGAATTCAAACTTGTGACCATGGGACAAGAGATCTGGGAAAGGAGAGTTGACTACAGGAAAGGGGACTATAGGAGGATAAGGGACTATCTGGGAGAAGTGCAGTGGGAGGAAGAAATTAGAGGAAAAACAGTCCAAGATATGATGGACCTAGTCATACAGAAATGCCAAGAGGCCGAAGAGAGATTTATACCAACAGTAAAGGGAAAAAATAAGAAGGAATATAATAACCCATGGTTTAATAGACAGTGTCAGGAAGCAAAAATGGCCAGCAGGCGGGAGTGGAGGAAATACAGAAGACAAAGGACAGAGGACAACAGGATCAGATGCAACAGAGCTAGGAACGATTACATTAACATCAGACGGACATCGGAAAGGGACTATGAGAACGATATTGCAATCAAAGCGAAAAAACAACCTAAGCTACTACACAGTCATATAAGAAGAAAAATGTCGGTGAACGACCAAGTGACAAGACTAAGGAAGGCAGAGGGGACATATACTGAAAGTGACAAGGAAATCTGTGAGGCACTGAATGCCAGTTTCCATGGAGTGTTCACTACCGAGCCCGAGCAGCTCCCATTGTTGGAAGGGGTTACCCTAGATGAAAGACTATCAGATATAGAGGTGACAGTAGAGGAGGTAATGAAACAGTTGACAACTCTAGATGCATCTAAAGCAGTAGGACCAGACAAAGTATCACCGTGGATACTAAAAGAAGCAGCGCAGGCCCTCAGCGTGCCTCTGGCAATGATCTTTAATGAGTCACTTATGTCGGGAGAATTGCCCAGTTGCTGGAAGAAGGCAAATGTCGTGCCGATCTTCAAGAAAGGCGATAGGGAGGAGGCACTTAACTATAGACCTGTATCACTGACAAGCATCCCCTGTAAAATACTGGAAAGAATAATTAGGCTACGACTGGTTGCACACCTGGAGAACATTAGTTTGTGAACAAGCATCAACATGGGTTCTGGACAGGGAAATCGTGCCTAACAAACCTTCTGGAATTCTATGATAAAATAACGAGGATAAGACAGGACAGAGATGGTTGGGCAGACTGCATATTTCTGGACTGCCAAAAAGCCTTTGATACAGTACCGCACATGAGACTGCTATTCAAACTCGAGAGGCAGGCGGGGGTAGGGGGAAAGGTCCTAGCATGGATAAGGAACTACCTAACAGGAAGGAGCCAAAGAGTTACGGTAAGGGGCGAGAAGTCGGACTGGCGAACAGTAACAAGTGGAGTACCACAAGGATCGGTGCTGGGACCAATTCTATTTCTTGTATATGTTAACGACATGTTTACGGGTGTAGAGTCCTACATGTCGATGTTTGCGGATGACGCAAAGTTGATGAGAAGAGTTGTGACAGATGAGGATTGCAGGATCCTCCAAGAGGACCTGAACAGGTTGCAGAGATGGTCAGAGAAATGGCTACTGGAATTCAACACGAGCAAATGTAAAGTTATGGAAATGGGACTAGGAGATAGGAGACCAAAGGGACAGTACACAATGAAGGGGAACAGCCTACCTGTGACGACGCGCGAAAGAGACCTGGGTGTGGACGTAACACCTAATCTATCTCCTGAGGCACATATAAATAGGATAACGACAGCAGCGTACTCTACACTGGCAAAAGTTAGAACATCATTCAGAAACCTAAGTAAGGAGGCATTTAGGGCTCTTTACACTGCCTACGTGAGGCCAGTCTTAGAGTATGCCGCCTCATCATGGAGTCCCCATCTAAAGAAGCACATAATGAAACTGGAAAAGGTTCAGAGGTTTGCAACGAGACTCGTCCCAGAGCTACGAGGGATGGGGTATGAGGAGCGCCTGGGGGAACTATGCCTTACGACACTAGAAAGAAGAAGGGAGGGGGGGGACATGATAGGAACGTATAAAATACTCAGAGGGATTGACAGAGTGGACATAGACGAAATGTTCACACGGAATAGTAACAGAACGAGGGGACATGGATGGAAGTTAGAAACTCAGATGAGTCACAGAGATGTTAGGAAGTTTTCTTTTAGCGTGAGAGTAGTGGGAAAATGGAATGCACTTAAGGAACAGGTTGTGGAAGCCAATACTATTCATAATTTTAAAACCAGGTATGATAGGGAAATGGGATAGGAGTCATTGCTGTAAACAACTGATGCTCGAAAGGCGGGATCCAAGAGTCAATGCTCGATCCTGCAGACACATATAGGTGAGTACATATAGGTGAGTACACACACACACACCACACCACACACAAACACACACACCACACACACACACACACACACACACACACACACTACAAATCTAAAATAATTGAAAAAATAAACTCCAACTTACCTGTTGTAGTTTCTCGTTTGGTACTGTAGATCTTGAAAATTTACATAACCTAATCTCTGGTTATCTGGATTTCTATCTGGGTATGGTGAAGTTTGGCAGAAAATTATCTGGTTACAATTTTGGCGGGCTAATCCAAATACTGTACGTATTGGGTTTAGGGCTTCAGAAAACCCAGCTCATACAGGATTCTAGCTTATTATCTGTTACTATGGTAATGGGGGGAGTTGATAGTACAACATACTCCACTTGACCTTGTAAGTAGTAGACCTAATCTAGGTCTACAATAGGACAAATGTTAGCATTAATGTCATCTTTCAATGTAAGGACAAGAAAAAGCCGATTCACATCTACAAATCCCTTGTGTGACTCCACCAGGGTTGCTGAAGCATGGCTACCACTGGTAGACATGTACACTGGTACAATACTAGTCAACTCAACAAAGTGTTCACAATTTATAGTTTGTAAAATGCCTGAAATATCTAGAAGACGAAAATGCTCTTCGAAGAGGTCACAATAAGATGGTGAACAGCATTGGAAATTTGGTTTGGTGTTGAACTTGAGGCCTATTAAGAACACTGCAAGACCTTAATGACCAACCAACCAGCATGTATACTTTAGTCTTAAACATAGGTGAGAACTAAAGCAATCTCACACTGTACATACACCGAAAAGCTGGTTGCCGTCCATCTGTCAATACACAGATTTTGGGCCCTTGGGCCCGAAATCAACCCTCTATCATATCTTCAAGATATTAATATTAAACAATGATGCACCCCCGAAGGCAGAACTAACATTCTTGAACTGCACACACACAGAGACCAAACCTGTTTAGTGTTGAGTGCTGGTGATAGAGAAGGCTTGTACAGCTGTTGCTTCTTGAGAGTACAATAAAGAACAAGATTGTCATCTGGCTGATTCATTACATTGCTGTCTCCATACATACTACCATACACAGGGATGTTTGGCTCCACCGTCTCACCCTGTATGAGGTATATTGCAATAATTAATTTTATTTGGGTAATTTTTTTTAAATATCAAAATAATGATAGTGAAATAGCAAATAGCATAAAAATACATTTGATATATTGTAGTACTGTACACTGTAATGTAGTACAATACATCCTCGGTTCAACTATATGGGACCGACCCCTAATTTGTTGCAACTGGATGTAACAAACTAACTGTTGTAGGCATGACCCAGAATGTTCGAGAAGCCACGGGTAAGGACCTGACCCCAAGCACATGGTCGCACCCCCCGGGGGGGGGGAGTGGCGGTGAAAATAACTGGCGCCTTTGTTCACAATTTCGTATAAGGAATTATTCCACATTATTCAGTAATTCAGAGAAAGTAGTCTTCAACCAAATTGTATAATATTCCTGGTTATAGTATCAAGAGTATCCTGATTGTCAGGATGAGTTAAGTCACCACCAGTGACGTCACTAGTGGGACCAGACTTGGAGGCGTAAGGATTTGCGCGACCTTAGTCACGAAGGTCACCAAAGCTCCATATTTTTGGTATTTTCTCAAAGGTCAAATAGCCATTTTGTAAACGGAAATAGCTCTTCCCTAGATGCTTGTGTAATTAACTTCAGTTAAAAGAATTCAACCAATCTGGGTCATTCAGGGCAACAGAGATTAGTTGTTAAACTTAAACTCCTAAGAGCAACGTAGGAAAGCCAAGCGTAGGGCTACTCAAGTTGCTGCTGTGGGGGGACAGAGCGACTCTGGAAGACAGTGTGGTATCGAGAGCAACAGAGGGAAGGTGTCCACTCCACCTATTCCCAGACCAGCAGTCCACCGCTGGTCGCCTATAAGGTAAAGTTGCTAAGAGTGTTGTTATAGGGAAGAGGTCAACTCATTGCTTCTCAAGTCAGGGCGTGATCAGTTTAGGGAGTGCTTTGATTTTTAGATTTGGTTTTAGTTTGGAATAAACCATTTAGCTAGTAAATTTGTCTTTATTTAATTTCCATTTTTTTTTTGTAATTTACTTGCATTGTCCGGGACCACGTGGGTAGCGTGGCCTAGTTTGAGTTGGGTAGATTCTAACACCGAATCGGAATTCATTTATCCTTTGATTTTTAATTAATCCCACACTTACGGATCTCCAATTCATATATTACTAGTGGGGATCAAGCCCCAAAGTTTATTGATTAGCATGATCGATCCAGACCTCGATCATTGCTCAGTGGTACTGGTCTGGTGGTGGCAGCGCAAGGCGATTCTAGAATTTTGCTAGAAGTCGGTTTCCACGTCATAAGGTTGTAGAATCTTAAGTCGGGCACTCGTCTTAAGACCACGTGGCGTGAGGTCGGCTCAAGTAAAAGTTTTGGGGTCCCTTGGTATAGAGAGATAAGTTAGAATACGGGCACAGAGAAGGGGATAGAGAGAGAATACGAATACTACCCCCCCCCCCCGTGTTACACGGAGATGCCCCCAGGATACACTTCCCACACCCTATGAGTTAATTTCATGTAGCACAATTTTAATTCCAACATACAGTATAATATAATAGACAACTACGAAATGAATATGTCTGCAAACAAATTTAACCACATCTAACTTATTTCTTGGCTCCACAGCTTCAAAACTAATTTTCAAAAGGTTGCAGGGCCATACTCGAGTGAACGAAAACCTTGCCATCTCAAAATTAAAAACCTCAGAATTTGGTTAATAATATCTTCAATAGATTTCCCACAGCTGGTGACATCCAGTAATTTCCCATCACTATTTCTTGTACTGTTGAGTCCATCTACAAAAATCATCAAAAATGTGACTGAACCCATATTAAGAGTCATCATTCATACTCTAATATTTCCCACACTCTATGGCTGGATTTTATACCATATATCATTTCCTAATGAACAAATCCACAAGGTCCGTGACGAGGATTCGAACCTACGTTCGAGAGCATCCCAGACGCTGCCTTATTCGACTTTCATTCCCTAATCTTTGT
>WNGS01000411.1:20123327-20135249 GCA_020271785.1 Procambarus virginalis
GTGTGTGTGTGTGTGTGTGTGTGTGTGGAAGGAATCTTACTTACTGACATGTTCTTTTGTTATAATGTACTTAAAATAATATAGAAAACGGGAAGTCATTCCCAGCCGGTTTCCGAGCTTGGAAAATCGACACTTCCGACTGTTATGTTCTTCACAGCGGATGTTTCCCATATTGTGGCAGGGCGCTAACCACTAAATTTAAAGAGCGAACCACATTTACAATTTGGTGGAGAAGATAACAGCAGTTTGGAAAATATCATACTTTTGACAGTTGGAAAATTTGAAAACAATGGCCCCGAAATATGGCAACAATGGACCGGAATATGCAAAGCTATATTGAACATATTTTTTGGGTTTCCTCTCCCCAAACGTAGTAGTTTTTTTCATTTACACTCAAATAAAGTTTTATCTTGTTCATGGTCACGAGGCAGTGTGGCCCAGGCGTGAATTACAATTGAAGGGCGTTGAAGAGTTCGATGAAACAATATTGAGTGGCTGGCAGTGTCGGTCTCCCCCACACTACCCAGGACTCCCTCTTGCGTAACCTTTCTCTGCAGCTCCCGTTCTCCGCTTTTTAAATATGTTAATGTGGTTTGTGGACAGCGAACTGATGCAGTGGATCAGATGTAAACGTTTATTTATTTTTTTATAAATTGTATATATATTTTTTTTAGGGAGAGGGGGGCAAGGAAGAATGTTGACATGAACTAGCCATAAAGTTAGTCATTGACCGGCCGATCCTCAATTTTTTTGGCATATTACAAGACATATACAAAATATAGAGATATATGCTCTTGTGATATACAAAAAAAAATTCAATTGTCATCGTTTTGTGTGAATCAAAAATGTAATGGGACTCTGGGCGCGCCAACACGGCCAACACAGACAGGAAACTTCGACAAAATGGTGCAAAATTGTGTGACCAAAGGACGGTAACATCCGTCATTGTTGTACCTTGACCAACAGATGGCAGCACTATTGCTAGTGTTTACGTTTATCAAATGACCAAAATGTCATTTAAATAAATACATTGTCTATGGACAGCGATACGGTATCACTTTAATTAAAATGTCATTGTATAATGATAAATGATATATTTAACACTTCGTATATCTCTACAGGACAATCATAGGATTATTTTTAAATATTTATGAACAATCAGTGAGGCCAAATTTAGAGCTGTCATATACAACCACAAATAGTTAAACTTATGGCAACATGAAGTTAACATAGACATCAATGTGCAGTGTTTTACAGACAAATCATTAATCCCCTAACCATCGTGTTATGACAAGTCTTAGAAAGCTTGCATCGTCTCTGACTTTCCATTTAAAACGTATCTCCCATTTGGGTCGTTGTTATCCTGCCTGCCAATAGAGAGCAGCAGTAGTATTTTTGCATCTTACCAATCAGAGAGAAGGAATTATTTCACCCCTAGTCACTTGACCAATTACACAGCTGCTTTCCGGAAGAACAGACCAATCACCTTCGATAAAATTCTTGTTTTGAATGAACAGCATGTTAAAATTGATGAATGCGTCTTTGGGGTCGACCGCTCGTTGGAATAGACTTGGTCTGAGGACGGGTTGGCTAGGTCTTAGACGCCTGGTGTGCCGCCCGGCAGTCTCCTCACAACGTGACGTGGTTTTGAGCATCTGTTTGAGCATTTGCATCTCCGTACTGCTGTCAGACATTCCTCTAGAGCGGCACAGCGCGATAACAACGCCTTGGATCACAGGGAAGTAGATTTATTTTAGTCTAGTTTGATCGTCGGGCTGAGAGCCCCGGGTTGATCTGTAGTTGGCGGGTCTTGGTGGGCCCACCTGGCGCCTGGGTTTTATTCCATTAATGGACACTGGAAGATGTTTCTGCCCGATTGGGCTCGACTACCAGAGACCATCGCGGTTCTATGTTGGGCTACGACTTCGTCCGGCGAACCAGAGTTGACAGGACTCGTGACGCCTCTATCGTCTGTGGAGGGGTCACTGGGTGTCGATAAAAATAGTCTTCATGATGGTTATATGTGGGATGTGATGTTGATGATTTAGGGGCGACGATGATCGTGGGATCAGATGCGCCCCGGCGTACCCGTGATGGGTTAATAGCGAAGCCCGGAAAGATAAAACGCCAAGCCTAATAGCGAAACGAGTGACCCCAATCACTGGAAACTAATATGCCTCGCGGCAAAGAACGCAAACGGGTATATGATTCGGGAGCCCCAGGAGTCCCTCAGGGCGACAAGCACCGGCCCTGCCCCACACAGAGAACACTGGGTAGCAAAGCCAAAACTCGGCCCCCAGCTAAAACGTAATAAGTCATCCGGTGCCCTCCGGCAGATCAGAAGCCAGCTGCCCAACACGTCTGAGGGTACACCAGGAGCCCACCAAGACCCGGCATCTCTCGGCCAAGCCGGCACCCGAACACCGTCACCCCGCCGGGAGAATCAGCCAGAACACGTCAAAAAAAATCTATCAACAATCCCGTGACGCAAGGGGATATGTGCGCCAGGCGTCGTACAACCGGACCGTCGAAGAAGAATGCCAAACGACAGTATCAAATCCAAAACGCAAAACCAGAACGTGATCCGGCAGCCCCCAGGTGGAGGAGGCGTCCAGACGTCCGCTCATCGTCACCGTTGAACCAAGTGTCCTGTGATGTGTACGAGGCTACGACGCGCGCCGCCCTGTAGCACCTAGTACCACTCTTGCAACCCGTCCTCGCAAATTCGTATAGTCAATATTGACTTATTAAATATGTGCATAGGTGACATACTTAACATAATAGTTTCCCTTGAAAAGCTTCATAGAAAACACCAACCTTACCTAACCTACTTAGTATGTTAAGATAAGCATCTTATTGCTTCGTAATTACAATTATTACCTAACCTATACCTATAATAGGTTAAGTAACAATTGTAATTACGAAGCTATAAGATGCTTGTTTTAACATACTAAGTAGGTTAGGTAAGGTCGGTGTTTTCTATGAAGCTTTTCAAGGGAAACTATTATGTTAAGTATGTCGCCTATGCACGTAACTAATAAGTCAATATTGACTATACGAATTTGCGAGGACGGGTTGCAACCTTCGCCCACCAGTAAATAGATGACGTGCGTTTAAGTGTTGTAGATCGCAGCCTAGGCCGTGTTTCCTTCCAACAGATGGCAGCACAGAGAATGTAAACAAACGTTCACTATGAATTAATACACCAAGAGGTCAGAAGAACACAAAACCAATACAATAATATTAGTGAACAAGAACTGAGTAACCAATTACTTAAAAATATTTTTGCAATAAAAAATAAAAACTCACAGTTATAAATCCATGAGAGATATATCGATAAATACATTGCGAAACTTTCCAATGGGAGAATTATTGTTCAAGTTCACTCCAGTTTCCTCCAAAACAAATGGAACGGGAAATACTTGGCGCCACTCTGCCTCCGTGCTATATATTTGTTGTATATTATTTCACTTGATATATATTGTTTGTTAAACCCAGAAGGGGGAAAAATTGGGTTAATATTAATGAACTTCGAATTTGTATTCTGTTCTCTGCTGATGTATTCGATATGTGAATGCGTTTTGGCAGAGAAAATTGGAGAGGAGAAAATAGAAAAAAGGGGAGAGGAAGGGATGAGGGCGGACAGAGACAGTTACTTTTGACATTTGTTAATATATTATGCACCCCATACCTATCCCGTTGGTGGTAGTGCACCCCATACCTATCCCGTTGGTGGTAGTGCACCCCATACCTATCCCGTTGGTGGTAGTGCACCCCATACCTATCCCGTTGGTGGTAGTGCACCCCATACCTATCCCGTTGGTGGTAGTGCACCCCCATACCTATCCCGTTGGTGCCCCATACCTATCCCGTTGGTGGTAGTGCACCCCATACCTATCCCGTTGGTGGTAGTGCACCCCATACCTATCCCGTGGTTAGTCATGCACCCCATACCTATCCCGTGGGCGGTAATGTACCCCATACCTCTCCCGTGGTTAGTAATGCACCCCATACCTATCCTGTGGTTAGTAATGCACCCCATACCTATCCCGTGGTTAGTAATGCACCCCATACCTATCCTGTGGTTAGTAATGCACCCCATACCTATCCCGTGGGTAGTAGTGCATCGCATACGTATCCCGTGGGCGGTAATGTACCCCATACCTATCCGGTGGGTGGTAGGGCACCCCATACCTATCCCGTGGGTGGTAGTGCACCCCATACCTATAACGTGGGTGGTAGTGCATCCCATACCTATCCCGTGGGTGGTAGTGCACCCCATACCTATCCCGTGGGCGGTAGGCACCCACTGGATGGGTAATCGGCTGATATGAAACACTCTCTGATTCAGACGTACTGAGAACAACAAACCCACGTGAAGATGATCTGGGTCAAATCCATAAAAGCACGTTCGAGTGTGCAACAGAAACATTGACAAAGAAAATGGGTTTAAGAAAAAGAGCGTGGGAAGACAGCGTGTCTAGGACGATGTGGAGAAGTGGCCAAAAAGAAAGTTTCTCATGCACTAATTAGTCCTCAGGGAGGGGGGTGTGGGGGGCGGGGGAGTCGTGGAGCTCGCCTCACGCTCAAATTTTTTTGTTAGAGTTTCAGAGTTTATTTGCCTTTCTTTTTAATGATTCCTGGCAGGATTTTCACCTTTTTCAGGGTTTTGTTTGATTTTAATGTGTGTTTTAGAGTGAAGACACCTTTATATATATTATTAAATATGACCGAAAAAGTAAGATTAATAATTCTAACACGAATTTTCTCTATTTTCCTTATGTTTCTTTTTACTGGTGACGGTAAATGAAAAATCAATTCTCCAAAATTCATTTTATTTTGGAGAAAAAACTCAGTATATAGGCAAGACAACAACATCTCTTTCCAGGCGTTTAACGATGCATAAGCAACAGGGCTCCATTAAGGAACATATATTCTCTTCCCACAACCAAACCATCACCAGAGAAATCTTAACAAACAACACAGAAATCATTGATAGATACAGCGACAGCAGGCGGCTTGACATCTGCGAGGCACTACACATCAAGAAGTCAACACCAGCAATCAACAGCCAATTAACGCACAACTATATTCTACCCACTTCAAGACTCCGCTCCAATATAGAAACATCAAGAAATATGGGCCAATAGGCTTTCTGCAGTTCTATTTGTACCCAACCTCTACAAATCTATACCCCGTATTCCATGTTCTGTGTTTCACCCCACTATTGTATTACATCACCTCACCCAAATGCAGGTATAAGAGCCAATGTTGTTTGAGGCATAAGTTGTGTAGATAAACTAGTCTTTGAAAATGTAATAAGTTTTACGAAACGCGCTCAAGTGTCGCGTCAGACTAGAAATAAAATGAATTTTGGAGAATTGATTTTTTCATTTACCGTCACCAGTAAAAAGAAACATAAGGAAAATAGAGAAAATTCGTGTTATAATTATTAATCTTACTTTTTCGGTCATATTTAATAATATATGTCTGCAGGAAAGACTGCTACCAAAATATACCAATATATATATATATATATATATTATATATATATATATATATATATATATATATATATATATATATATATATAATAATTTTTCTATTGGTTTTTCGCAATCTGGGAGGTCTTTTTCTGAGTGGTGAACATCACACTTTTTAGCAATAATTTCACGTCAAATTATATAGTGTAGTTTTTAGGAAATGCAGCAATAATTTCACGGCAGAGTTCTAAAACCAATTTAGGTGATGGTGACCATTAGCTTAGTGGTGAGCTCTAGCCTCCTCAGAGATGGTGGCCATTATTATATCGAATGACGGAACGATTTTCTTTTTATACTGTACATTGGTTATCTCTACATCACCTCTCTCCCCCTCCCCCTTACTAGAACACCCTCCCCCACCATACCCCACTACAAGTTACTAGCAAACGCCCCCCCCCTGATATCAAGCCTCCTACCACCTTCACTGCAACGAAATACCATAATTTGTGCTCGGTCTCTTTTTTTCTGTATGAAAGCAGGCGACGGGCTGTCCGCCTTGCTGACACGATGTGTGGGTGTTGGCAGCTAAGCTAAGCTGGCTCCCTCTTGTCAGGGAACTGTGAGTGTGTGAGAGGTTCTTCACATGTGTTTCGTCATATATGGATGTCTATAGATGAATAGTGTGTAGCATTCATATATACACACTCCGATGCTTCCACACATGTTGTTCTGTTTAAGGCTCTGTTACGAATCTTGTTAAGATCCTCTCATTACTCTTAATTCTTGTATTACTGTATTATCTTATTCTCTAATTATTATAGCATCCAGTTGTATGATATGAGATTTTGTATGTTATATGATATATATTATAGCATGTTATAGTGTGCCTGAGTTATATTATATTTGTATGAGGCTTTTGTGTTACAATTCTCATGTGTTTCTCTGTGTGGGGTTGACCAGGTTGGCAATGTGTGTGTGGCTAGCGTGGGAAAGTGTTGTCAAGCGAGTGTTTATAATTTAACCTTGTTTTATTCTCATTATTGCTTGTCAATAAATGCTATTGTATAAGTTAATGTAATTGTGTACTCTTATGATTAATAATGTCTTGATATTTAATACTACCATTTATTATTAGAAATTCCACAATGTTATGTGGATAGTTAGTTGATATTTTGGTGGACGCCCTCCAGGCGAAGCCAGCACTCCGGCAGTAGCGTGGTGGCTGGGGTCGAGTGGAGACATGTATTAAGTTAAGTCCTGGATTGGTATTTTTTTAGCCATTCAAAGTTTTTATTTCCTGGTCAGATGATATTGTATTCTCTCAATTAAGTTGTTTTAAGTGCTGTTGATATTGCTCATTGCTCGATAAGGATTTTATTTTAATTTGCATGCTGATAAATATTTCTGGCTTTCTTACGTACCATTTAATTGTTATGTTTGTCCTCCTTAGCATAAATATATTGTTCCCCATTTTATGCAGTGCTTTATCTTACCCCTAGACTTATATTACAAAGGCCGATTTTAAATCTTTTATGTACACTGCTGGGAGAAGAACCTTATTTAGTCTCAAGGGTGGTAACAGGCTCTTTATTATTTGTGGTTACTATAGGCCTCTTCTACCCCCTCCCTACCCCCCGTGTCCCCTCTGCGCCCCCCCCTCACTGAGACTCCAACTTTGGCGGGCGGGTCTCGCCAATTCCGGCAGGATTTGGACCTTCGTGGTGTGAATATTTTTGTTGCCGGCGAAGGCTTGGTCCTGGGGAAGGCTGGGTGGGGGGGAGGGTCCTGGGGAAGGCTGGGTGGGGGGAGGGTCCTGGGGAAGACTGGGTGGGGGGGGGGGTCCTGGGGAAGGCTGGGTGGGGGGGGAGGGTCCTGGGAAGGCTGGGTGGGGGGGAGGTTCCTGGGGAAGGCTGGGTGGGGGGGAGGAGGGTCCTGGGGAAGGCTGGGTGGGGGAGGGTCCTGGGGAAGGCTGGGTGGGGGGAGGGTCCTGGGGAAGGCTGGGTGGGGGGGAGGGTCCTGGGGAAGGCTGGGTGGGGGGAGGGTCCTGGGGAAGGCTGGTGGGGGGGGGAGGGTCCTGGGGAAGGCTGGGTGGGGGAGGTTCCTGGGGAAGGCTGGGTGGGGGGGGGGAGGTTCCTGGGGAAGGCTGGGTGGGGGGGTGGGTCCTGGGAAGGCTGGTTGGGGGGAGGGTCCTGGGGAAGGCTGGTTGGGGGGGAGGGTCCTGGGGAAGGCTGGGTGGGGGGGTGGTCCTGGGGAAGGCTGGGTGGGGGGGGTCCTGGGGAAGGCTGGTGGGGGGGGAGGGTCCTGGGGAAGGCTGGTTGGGGGGGGTCCTGGGAAGGCTGGGTGGGGGGGAGGTCCTGGGGAAGGCTGGGTGGGGGGGGGGGGTCCTGGGGAAGGCTGGGAGGGGGGGTTCCAAGGGGGAGGGTGGTTGATGGTAGTGCTACCTTAACAGTGCCTAGTAGACCTGTTGCGATATAATAATTTGTCCTAGGCGTTCAAATTCTTGTCGCATCTGGGTTTAAAGTTGTAGCAGGAGGTGGCTTCCAAGACTTCTTTCAGTTGCGGGCCATCCGTACCGGGTACGAGTATTTCCTTACATTTCTTAACTAACCAAACTTTTTGGAAACTAACCAAAATGTGTCTTTCAAAATTTCAATTACAAAGCTAGGATTTATTACAAATAAGGTATCTTAAAGTAGGGACCAAATAGCGTTTTATTCGACATAATTACTGTTACGTCTAATAGTAATTGATCAAATGTGCCATTAATTCTCTTATTGCATGTAAGATTCAATAGAGAAACTGTTTTTATCAAATTTCAAATAATACTTAAGCTACTACAGAACAAAATTATTGAGGGAAGTTAGTTGTTAATTTGTTTAGAGCGTCCAGCCGGAACACTACAAATTCTCATTCCTCTTTCTTTAATTCAAATTCCCCCCCCCCCTCCTCCCTAAGAGTGATCTATCAATCAATATTCTTACCTGAAGAAGTTTTCACGCAGCGATAAAACTCTGCAGTAATCATGATGAGGAGCAATACTCTCCGCTGCGCGTATCTCCAGGATGGGTTTGTGATGATCCCGCCAGGGCCGCCGCCATCTTTATATTGTTCCGCGCCTTCTGCTTGCTGGTAGGGGGAGGGGCGGGGCATGCTTCTCTGGGCTGAACGGCGGCTTTCATTTTATGTTTATAATCTGTACTTGGGTTAGTTTTATCCGTTTAAAAGAAACAAATACCGCTATCACTCAACTTTGAGCATAGTTGTACAATCCTATAGTCCTATAATCCCCGACAATGGTAGGCCTATGTCACCCCTGCCACCCCAACTTCCCGCCCCTCCCCCCCCCCCGGGTATTAGCTCGCCCGCCACGTGACGAAGCCAATTTTGGGATTCCGTATTCTGCTCATTAACGGTCCCCCTCCCACGTGTTCATTTGTTTGTATTACAAACTCTATACACTCATCGAAAACTTGCAAAATATTCCTTTCCTTATGTCTTATGTTATCATTAATAAAGAATGAAAAGGCGACAAAGAGGAAGAACATGTCGGAGGATCTCAATGATGACAAATATTAAAAATAAATGACAATCTGTAGTGCATCCCGTGGGAGACGCTGATCCTACTTCCCCTCCGCTTCTTACAATCAAAATGCATTATGAACCCTAACCTAATCCCCTCAGGACTCAGACGTTTATTAATGGCGTCAGGGCTCGGAAAATATTTGTCTTGGAGCGTTTGAAGGCTGTGGGATGCTTGAAGGGGCCGCCAAAAGTACGATTTAGGTGGTTAGTAAATTACTTTGGCTGAAGATTCAAATTATCACGAAGTGAAATAAAGGTTTCGAAATGCCTCACTCCCTCAATTATTCAGCTTGTTTGATGCAGAATGAGAGAGAAAATACAGTTATATAAATGTCTAATATCTTCTATACCATCCGGGACCGAATGATTATTTAGTTAAGGTGTCTCAATATTCTGTTGTCCACGTTCTATGAAATATTATGAGTGTTCTCGCCTGAGGATATCTTTCACTGAACATTTCTTACCGCCACGGCTGCTGAACATATAGTTATACCTCTTACTGGCGTATACCTTAAGATATACCTCTTACTGAGGTATACCTTAAGAGTATACTTCTTACTGGGTATACCTTAAGATATACCTCTTACTGAGTATACCTTAAGATATACTTCTTACTGGGTATACCTTGAGATACCTTCGGCTGAACTAACCCGGAAAAAGTATATCAACCGACCTCACAGATATTTCCATCTGCAAACAGCCTAACACTTTTACCGTTAACCTTCGGTCACATTTTGCCCAATCACGTTCAATGGTCATTAATTTCGCCTGACGCCACCAGGAAATAAAGCGAGTGATGGATGGACTTTTATGTTTAATTCTAAACGAGAGAAAAAAAAACTGTCGTTTAGATCAGGTTCCTGCCTCGTTACTCTGCCTTACTATATATAATACCAGTGTTAACAAACTCGTTATTCCTGCAGGTATTAAATGTTCGTATAATGAACGTTTAGCTGATTTAGTCCTCTTATTAATTAGACTGTATTAGTGGATAGCTGACTTTGTTATATTCGATGTCTCTACAATCTTATATAATGCTACCCTGATTAGTAAGCTTCATCCCCCCTCCATGTGACAGGGGGTGGGGGGTTAAGCTTCACCCTCGGCAAATAGGAGGGGGCTATTCCCTGCCCCCCCCCCACAAAAACACCCCCCAATACAAATACCCTCCCCCCTCCCAGGGTCCACTACCTTCTCCCCAATTACATATCGGAGACCAAAAGACTATTACTACAGATCAAAAATGCTCCTACATATATATGTTTGCACGGGTATCACTGACCGAGTTAGAGGCCACGTACAGTCCGGACTGTTCCGTTTCACATACATCATTAGGCAATTATTCTAATTTGATATCTATTTCATACTAATCGTAAAGTTGAATGCTGTAGCCTGAGGCGTCCGCGTCTCTCACAGTGCCGACGGTGGCGGCTGCCTCTGCATGGCCTCTGAAGGGTTGCCACTTTTCACCGCACCAAACATTGGCGCTGGCTGTCTCGACCTGCTGGAATCGTTAATGTCGTGTTAAATACGCGGCAACAACGACCTCCATCACCGTCTAGGTTTGTTAAACACGTGTGGGGAATGACGACTATCACCACCCACCATTCCGAGTCGTTAAAATGGCAACGACAGATTCCAGCAGTCCGCACCCATATAGTTGACAGAGTACTGTCAATGATTACCCTATTAACGACCACCACCACCACAAACCACCGACTAGGTTCGTTAAAGGGCCTGGCAATGACACATAATTACTACCACCATTCCCCCCGTCGTAGTAGTCGTTAACGATGCGGTCAAACGACCACCAGCCCCATTTAGGGCTCGTATAAGGAGCGAGTAAGGGGTCCCCCACACTCCCATCCACACCTGGGGTCGTTACAGTGGTGACGACACCCACAGGATGACTCCATTTGGTCGATTCGCTATTGTGGACCTCAATATTGCATTTCTCGCAGATAGACGCCTGGCCGGGCGATTCCTCCGCTGGGGACGTAAGAATTGGATGTGGCGGGCGTGCGGGCGAGGGCGAGAGAGCGGGCAGGCGCCGACGAAGACCAGAGCGTCGACGCGTGGAAGCCTTCGGCGGGAGGAACAGTGGATGGAAGGAGTGAGGGAAGCCAAGCGCCTCCCTACTTGGGAGTCCAATTCAAGCTGTAGGCATGATATAAATGTCATCTCGCTACTTTAAATTGCCAAATTGTGACTCTGGTTTTTGTGGTCTGGATGATATATTTACACTTGCTTACAGTTAATATTTTTATGCTATTGGAAATTTTCGGACAACATGAACTAGGGATAGGAACAGTGAGAGAGTCTGTAATAATACTTATATTAAAAGTAAATGTGTATCATTTCAGACTTTTGGAATGGGAAATGCGTTGGGAATCCTTTATCAGCCATATGCTTTTCCAAATCTGTATATGAGAATTCTTTCGACAAGAAATTTGTTTGAAAAAATTTACCCCTGGATCAGTTCATGGTTAGATATGGTTTCATATATTGTGTATAGGGCCTACAGATGTAAATTCAGATGAATATTATCGCTAAACTAATGGACCAAGTCACCTCTATAAATATTACTATCGAGACTGCAAAATTGATAAATGTTTCCATTCATTAGTATACTTATTCTAGGGAAGATTATTCATCTAAAGTTTTTAGTTGTCGACAGAAAGCTACGAATAATTATCTATATGTTTATCTGTTTCTCAGGGCATAGATACACATGTGTTGAACAATTATTCTTCTCGAGCTAGTCACAGCTTCTTCGTAGTTGTTAGTCCAGAATATCATTAGTTGACAGAGTTGAAGTAATATTAGAAAACATTTATTTTCATTGAAAATAAAATAC
>WNGS01000411.1:20163628-20199189 GCA_020271785.1 Procambarus virginalis
CGCTCCATATTATATATATATATATATATATATATATATAGAGCTGAACATCTCTCTCTCTCTCTATCTCATCTAATCTCCTCATCTACTCTATCTCTCTGCTATCGCTCTCCTCTCTTCTCGTCCCTCCGTTCATTCTCCTTGTCCTTTCTCCAGTTTCTTCTTTCTTCCCCTGCCATCCGGGCTGCCCCCGCCGGCCTTCCCGCCAGATGCATCCCCCCCCTCGCCTCTCTTCCTTATAATGCCCTCGCCTCCTCTTGCTATATACCTCGGTCGATACTCTTGCTGTCTCCTAAGCGTATGCGTCCTCTTGCTTCGACCTCGCGTACCTCTTGCTTTCCGCTACCCTAACTCTCTTGCTTCTCCCTCCCCTCCCCTTTCTGTCTCCGCCCTCACCTACCTATTATCTAGACCTAGCCTACCATTATCTAGATCTAATCTAGCCTTATCTAGACCTAACCTACCATAGCCTTATCTAGACCTAGCCTTATCTAAAACAAACCCAGGTATATTAACAAACTCCAAGATTGGTTTCTGGAGCTCTTGGAACGTTGTTCATGAGCTCTGTAAAACAGACTCAAGTTCCATTTTCACAACCAAACATGTATAGATCGTATAATTTTAATAACCATGCCTGTCATGAGATCTGTGCTCTGATCTCTGTGTATGTCTGTGCATTTTGCTGATCCGTCTATGTCCTCGGTGTATAAAAGTAATATATATGGTCACCATTGGCGTGTGGGTAGTCGGCTGGTGGTAGGTACCGAGCGATATGAAATATTACATATATATACATACTTGTTACTCATGAGCTTTAAATCTGTGGGAAGGATGGGGATTGGGTCGTCTGGCACGGGCTGCATAGTTCAGCGCTGGTTTCATGTACGTTAGTGTACGAGGCCCTGAAGTGTTCGTTGTCTAGTTTCTTATATAATGATTTTTTTTTTTGGGAAGGTGGTGAGTTGACCTTGAGTGAAGAAATGGTGGGGGAGGAGACGGGGGGAAGGAGGGGGGTTGGAAGTTTAATTGTTTATGGTGCTACGGCCAAATTATGAATATATCAGAAAATTTGTTGACCAGACCACAGATTAGAAGGTGAAGGGACGAAGACGTTTCGGTCCGAGCCACGTTATTGTGACTCATCGCCTGGCATCAGAAAATTTGTATTTCCCTTGGCCTCAGTGAAGAATTTGTTATATTACTATAAGAAAAAATCATTGTTGTTATTATTAGGATTTAAAATTATTTTGGCAGGCATATTTAGTGGCTAGTGAGGGTTAGTATGTGACCTCGGTACAGTGTTTCCTCTGGAGTTTTGGCGACCCGCCTATGGTCATCCCTTATCCCGACCATTCACCCTGCAAAGTTGACTGAGGCTAACACCCCCCCCCCCATATGTCTGGCCACCAACCATTCTAAATAACTGTAATAAAACATTGAATAAAACATTCAATGAAACATTGAACATTAAAAAGTTCGATCAAAAAATGTGTTATGTTTACCATATTTTTCTGGGTTCGAAAATATTGTCAAGGACTTGAAACTTTTTATATATACATGTATTGTTTAGTTACAAAAATACTTTTGGAAAACTATTAGTTAGAAACAGTACTTGTAGTGATAATTGTGTCATTTATAAAATACCTGTAAAGATTGTAATAGGTTCTATGTTGGGCAAACATCTAAATATTTTACATTTATAATTTCACAACATAAATACTCTGTAAGACACGGCCAATTGTCTTATACTTTGTTCTTCATTTGTCGGAAAGTTCTCACCAAACTGATTGGGAGATGGCTTCTTTAATACGAATTGTATAAATGACTTTCATTAGGAACATAATTGAATCTGCTTTAATACAAATTACCAAATCATGTAATTTGAACATTAGCAGTGGTTTGTATAATTTAGATCTATTTTTTATTGATCAGTTGAGGGCGATTTGAGTTGGATCATTGATACACATTTGTCTCACTAATACCTAATTAATATTCCATTATCTCAATAAAGACACTGTACCTCACCTCACCTCTTTCCTGCCCATATATCCACATTACTGAACTGTAAATGCATCCTTCTGAAGATGTGATATTAAATACGAAAGTACTTAATGAAATTCCTGTCTTAATCTGGGTTAAGACAGTTTAACTTCGTGGTCTTACACTGTCACATTGTTCATCATGTGTTAATTTGTTCGTGGTTTACACACATACACACACCCATATCATTCTCCAAATGAACAATAGAGACGGATAGGCCCAGATGGAATCTCCCCTTAGATACTAAAGGATGGAGCAGAAGCACTGTGCCTGCCACTCTCCATAGTGTACAACAAATCACTGGCAACAGGAGAACTGCCAAGAATTTGGAAAGCGGCTAATGTAGTCCCGATATACAAGAAGGGGGATAGACAGGAGGCACTGAACTACAGGCCAGTGTCCCTAACCTGAATACCATGCAAGCTGATGGAGAAGATTGTGCAAAGAAAGCTAGTGGAAAATCTGGAGCGAAAGAACTTCGTAACACAGCATCAACATGGGTTTCAGGGATGGCAAGTCCTGCCTCACAGGGCTAATTGAATTTTACGCCCAGGCAACAAAAGTCAGGCGAGAAAGGGAAGAGTGGGCTGACTGCATATTTTTGGATTGCCAGAAAGCCTTTGCCACAGTACTACACAAGAGACTAGTGAAAAAGCTGGAGTGAAAGGAAAGGTATTCCATTGGATAAGGGAGTACCTAAGCACCTGAAGACAGCGAGTCACTGTGAGGGGTGAGGTCTCAGATTGGCGAGATGTCACAAGTGGAGTCCTGCAGGGGTCAGTCCTTGGACCTATACTGTTTCTGATATATGTAAATGATCTCCCAGAGGGTATAGACTCGTTTCTTTCAATGTTTGCCGATGATGCAAAATTGTGAGGAAGATTGAAACAGAGGATGATAGTAGGAGGCTACAAGATGACCTAGACAGACTGAATGAATGGTCCAACAAATGGCTGTTGAAGTTCAACCCGAGCAAATGCAAAGTAATGAAACTAGGCAGTGGAAACAGGAGGCCAGACACAGGATACAGAATAGGAGATGAAGTACTTCATGAAACGTACAGAGAGAAAGATCTAGGAGTTGATATCACACCAAACCTGTCTCCTGAAGCCCACATAAAAAGAATTACGTCTGCGGCATACGTGAGGCTGGCTAACATCAGAACAGCGTTCAGGAACCTGTGTAAGGAATCATTCAGAATCTTGTACACCACATATGTAAGACCAATCCTGAAGTATGTGGCCCCAGCATGGAGCCCGTACCTTGTCAAGCATAAGATAAAGCTGGAAAAGGTTTAGAGGTATGCCACTAGACTAGTCCCAGAACTAAGAGGCATGAGTTACGAGGAAAGGCTGCGGGAAATGCACCTCACTACACTGGAAGACAGAAGAGTAAGGGGAGACATGATCACGACCTACAAAATTCTCAGGGGAATTGACAGGGTAGACTAGAATAAACTATTCAAAACTGGTGGTATGAGAATAAGGGACACAGGTGGAAACTGAGTACCCACATGAGCCACAGGGACGTTAGAAAGAACTTTCTCAGTGTCAGAGTAGTTAACAGGTGGAATGCATTAGGCAGTGATGTGGTGGAGGCTGACTCCATACACAGTTTCAAATGTAGATATGACAGAGCCCAGTAGGCTCAGGAACCTGTACACCAGTTGGTTGACAGATGAGAGGCGGGACCAAAGAGCCTGAGCTCAACCCCAGCAAGCACAACTAGGTAAGTACACACACACACACACACACACACACACACACACACACACACACACACACACACACACACACACACACACACACACACACACACACATATATATATATATATATATATATATATATATATATATTGTGACAGTAATCTCTTTCAAGGGAGATTTTAGCCTGCTCCTTCCTACATCGCGTTACTTCTATACGTCTGCAACATCATGATACCACATTCACGAGTATAATAGTGGAATAACAGACGTC
Organism: Procambarus virginalis; assembly: GCA_020271785.1. NCBI lineage: Eukaryota > Metazoa > Arthropoda > Malacostraca > Decapoda > Cambaridae > Procambarus > Procambarus virginalis. The sequence goes on from WNGS01000411.1 coordinate 20,167,648, forward strand.
TCTCAGGGAGTACACTACCCTACTCCTCACCCCCCCCCTCCCTCACTGTCGACGCACCACCTCGTCGATCACCAAATGACCACTTCAAACCATCACTCTCCCATTGGTGAATCAGCGACTTCACGCGACTCCAGCGCCATCTGCATCGTCTATATATAGTCTCGCATGAGCAGTTGGCCTCAGAATATTCTCGTACTCTAGACCTGACGCTTCTTTCTAGCATACTTCCCGTATATTAGTAGAGGTCTCAGCCAGCCCACTATTCTCAACACCATTTACTAATTTTTGTCTTGCTAATTGTAGAGTAACGTAATCATTATTTTATTTTCTATTGTGTTTTGTCTTTGTATATATTTTTGATCCACACTGTGCATAGCCAAGGGATTATCTTTATTTTGTTTCTATTAGTTTAAAGTAAATTAAAGTTCATTATTTATAAGATTTGTTTTGGGTGTTTTTCCCTCTCACTTTACCACAGGAGACAACCGCCAAGCAGTCAACATTTTTTTATCTTTTTTTTTCTAATGTGATTGGCATTTCCACCAGCCATAGAGAAGACTGCCTTAACACCTACATTTCTCATCACATTAAATATATATATAAACTTAAATATATATTATGAGTCAATACAAATTCATTCTCCTAATATATCCTGACTCAAAGTAAAAATGCATCATGAGAATAACATACTTTTAAAAAATTAACATTTTATTTTCTGTGAGTGGAGAGAGCAGGTCTCGTTGCCAGTGACAGCGGCCGGCCGGAATTATGCTAATTGCAATGTTGATATTAGCGTGATGCTGCAACCCCCTCCCCCCCCCCCCCCGTGTACTCCTCTGCAAATTGAAATGATAATTATTTTTCGTTTTGCAACTGCTAGCAATGATGTTGAAGAGGTGTTCTTGTGTTACCCCAGGGAGTGTTCTTGTGTTACCCCAGGGAGTGTTCTTGCGTCACCCCATGGAGTGTTTTTGCGTCACACCAGGGAGTGTTCTTGCGTCACACCATGGAGTGTTCTTGCGTCACCCCATGGAGTGTTTTTGCGTCACACCAGGGAGTGTTCTTGTGTTACCCCAGGGAGTGTTTTTGCGTCACACCAGGGAGTGTTCTTGTGTTACCCCAGGGAGTGTTCTTGCGTCACCCCAGGGAGTGTTTTTGCGTCACCCCAGGGAGTGTTATTGCACCCAGGGAGTGTTCTTGCGTCACACCAGGGAGTGTTCTTGCGTCACCCCAGGGAGTGTTCTTGCGTCACCCCAGGGAGTGTTCTTGCGTCACCCCAGGGAGTGTTTTTGCGTCACCCCAGGGGGTGTTCTTGCGTCACCCCATGGAGTGTTCTTGCGTCACCCCAGGGAGTGTACCAGCGTCACCCAGGGAGTGTACCAGCGTCACCCTGGGAGTGTACCAGCGTCACCCAGGGAGTGTACCAGCGTCACCCAGGGAGTGTACCAGCGTCACCCAGGGAGTGTACCAGCGTCACCCAGGGAGTGTACCAGCGTCACCCAGGGAGTGTACCAGCGTCACCCAGGGAGTATACCAGCGTCACCCAGGGAGTGTACCAGCGTCACCCAGGGAGTGTACCAGCGTCACCCAGGGAGTGTTCTTGCGTCACCCCAGGGAGTGTTCTTGCGTCACCCCAGGGAGTGTACCAGCGTCACCCTGGGAGTGTACCAGCGTCACCCTGGGAGTGTACCAGCGTCACCCAGGGAGTGTACCAGCGTCACCCAGGGAGTGTACCAGCGTCACCCAGGGAGTGTACCAGCGTCACCCAGGGGGTGTACCAGCGTCACCCAGGGAGTGTACCAGCGTCACCCAGGGAGTGTACCAGCGTCACCCAGGGAGTGTACCAGCGTCACCCAGGGAGTGTACCAGCGTCACCCTGGGAGTGTACCAGCGTCACCCAGGGAGTGTACCAGCGTCACCCAGGGAGTGTACCAGCGTCACCCAGGGAGTGTACCAGCGTCACCCTGGGAGTGTACCAGCGTCACCCAGGGAGTGTACCAGCGTCACCCAGGGAGTGTACCAGCGTCACCCAGGGGGTGTACCAGCGTCACCCAGGGAGTGTACCAGCGTCACCCAGGGGGTGTACCAGCGTCACCCCAGGGAGTGTACCAGCGTCACCCCAGGGAGTGTTCTTGCGTCACCCCAGGGAGTGTTCTTGCGTCACCCAGGGAGTGTTCTTGCGTCACCCCAGGGAGTGTTCTTGCGTCACCCCAGGGAGTGTTCTTGCGTCACCCCAGGGAGTGTTCTTGCGTCACCCCAGGGAGTGTTCTTGCGTCACACCAGGGAGTGTTCTTGCGTCACCCCAGGGAGTGTTCTTGCGTCACCCCAGGGAGTGTTTTTGCGTCACCCCAGGGGGTGTACCAGCGTCACCCTGGGGGTGTACCAGCGTCACCCAGGGAGTGTACCAGCGTCACCCAGGGAGTGTACCAGCGTCACCCAGGGAGTGTACCAGCGTCACCCAGGGAGTGTACCAGCGTCACCCAGGGAGTGTACCAGCGTCACCCTGGGAGTGTACCAGCGTCACCCAGGGAGTGTACCAGCGTCACCCAGGGAGTGTACCAGCGTCACCCAGGGAGTGTACCAGCGTCACCCAGGGAGTGTACCAGCGTCACCCTGGGAGTGTACCAGCGTCACCCAGGGGGTGTACCAGCGTCACCCAGGGGGTGTACCAGCGTCACCCAGGGGGTGTACCAGCGTCACCCAGGGAGTGTACCAGCGTCACAATGGGAGTATACCAGCGTCACCCAGGGAGTATACCAGCGTCACCCAGGGAGTATACCAGCGTCACCCAGGGAGTGTACCAGCGTCACAATGGGAATATACCAGCGTCACCCAGGGAGTGTACCAGCGTCACCCAGGGAGTGTACCAGCGTCACAATGGGAGTGTACCAGCGTCACCCAGGGAGTATACCAGCGTCACCCAGGGAGTATACCAGCGTCACCCAGGGAGTGTACCAGCGTCACCCTGGGAGTGTACCAGCGTCACAATGGGAGTATACCAGCGTCACCCAGGGAGTGTACCAGCGTCATCCAGGGAGTGTACCAGCGTCACCCATGGAGTGTACCAGCGTCACAATGGGAGTATACCAGCGTCACCCAGGGAGTGTACCAGCGTCATCCAGGGAGTGTACCAGCGTCACCCAGGGAGTGTACCAGCGTCATCCAGGGAGTCTCGTCACATTATATACAAACAGTCTCACAACTGATCAGTACTCAGAGAGTAATCACACTGTCCGTTTGAGCATGTCATGGCCTGGTTGGCTAGGGCGTGTGCCTGGGAAGACCCACCACATAAGTTCGAACCCACATCACGGCTCCTTCGAACTAACAGAAAGTTTTCAGTGAAACTAATCTCAAGAGTTGAGTTGATTCATAGTGTAATATGAATCTCATATTATACTATGAAACATGATAGGATGTGTTACGGTATTGACACCATCGTAGGAGTGTAGAGTGGCAATTTCAGCGCCATCTATGAGTCTTCACTCCAAGTCCCCTGGTATTGGATGCTATGTGGACAATGCCATCTGTTGGTGGTGGCAAGGTAGCGACGAATGGCTCTGGTTTCTTGCCTTAGTCAGAAAGAGAGGTCAATGTGGATGACCTCTGGTGGGTTGCATGTCACGATCAGCGCCATCTAGGTTGTGCTAAGAGCATAATGTCAACTCCCCGATGAACGAGTGTTACTTCTTGGTTTTCCCAGTGTCCTGTCCATCTAATTAATGACGTTTTTATGTCCACAAAAGTGACGTGTGGAGGCGGTTGTACAGAGGAGAGCAGTTTACCTTGGGCAGTCTATGAACCCTTAGCTTGGTCCTGCAAGAAGACTGAGTAGCCGCCGTCGATCTAAGCAGTGTGTGTTAGCTCCTGGTATACCAGTGTGGGTGAAGATCGGCGTACCCGGGATTGGCTGTTAAGGGTTAGAGTGATATGCCTAGCTTGAAGTGCTGCTAGCAAGCTGCTAGAGGCTTCTGCCAGAGGTTAGCTACCCCTGTGTGAGTTTGTTTGGGACCCCCCTCCCCCCCGTCAGCATGCTGCTGAAGCCCTCTGCCAGTGAGTAGCTGGAGAGCGAAGGTAGGGTGTAGGCGCATCGTGATACTGTGTGGGTGGACTGGCCCATGTAGAGGGTGAACTCGCCAGTGTTGTCCAGTACAAGTAGACAGGGCGCTGTGTTGGTGAAAACACTGAAGCTGACGAACACTGCTAACGCCTGTGTGTCCTATGTGAAAGAAACACTGTTGTACATAAGTGTAGTTATAATATATATATATATATATATATATATATATATATATATATATATATATATATATATATATATATATATAATGGTGAAGGTGAATATGTTGGTGAAGGGAACCGTGTATTGTTTATCCCTCTCTTATTTATCCATTGCGCTACTACCAGCCCTTGAAAGCTTACTACCGACTTGGGTTGTATACTATAAAAGATTATAACATCAAGAACCCGATTACTGGCCCATAGTGGCCGTAACAATGTGGATCCACCAAGACCGCTACCAGCTCCTTGGGCTGGTCGGTCGAGGCCGGAGAGAGGGTCGTATTCCTTCTCCTGGTTCACGGCCCCATTCGTTACGGTTAAAAGTGGAAGAGCAAAGTGTGGGAGGCAGCTGGAGCGTTTAGGCGGAGAATGTGGAGGTCCCCAAGCTGCCAGCGGGTCATCCACCAGGTAGCCAGGTGGTCTATTCCTGTCAGGATTTTCTATGTTGTGATCATGTCTCCTCTGGTTCATTTCTCTGTTCGTTGTGTGAGTGTGTGTGTGTGATTTCGTTCTTGTGGACCACAATACACAGTTCAGGTTCACGGTGCCAACCAACATTTGCTCTTTGTGGCATCTGGTGATTTGCCAACCTTCCTATATCCTGGGAAAGATAATAGGATCCTCCACCTAAACCGATTTGTTCAAAGAAGATGGAAGGCTTGTCATTCTAAGACCTGAAACTTATCCTCCTCCCACTGTCAGCCCGCGTCTCATCTTAGAGTCGAAGATGACATAGAATTATTGCCAAGCCCTCAAGAACGGAATCTACGACCCCTTTATGAACTTCTTTCGTTCCAATTTTTGACTCGTGCCGACCCTCTTTTCTCTCCCCTCTCCCCCTCTCTCTCTCTCTCTCTCTCTCTCTCTCTCTCTCTCTCTCTCTCTCTCTCTCTCTCTCTCTCTCTCTCTCGGTTCCATTTGTCACGGGTAATTTGACACTGTGTGTGAGGCAGCCTCTGGTGGAACACGTGAGGACTTTATGACTGTCAAAGATTTGCAAATGTTGGAGATGTGGGCGGGCATCAGTCTCTGTCAGAGATATCTTTTAGGTTTAGATATCGCTCCTGGAGCACTAGAGGGGGGGGGGGAGGCGGTGGTCGAGGTCACTGAGGCTGTTGTGGTTAGCAACGTGGGAGATGAAACTGCTGACACACTACACTGGGTAGAGCAGCAGTGTGGAGCAGCAGTGTGGAGCAGCGGTGTGGAGCAGCAGGTTGGAGCAGCAGTGTAGAGCAGCAGTGTAGAGCAGCGGTGTAGAGCAGCAGTGTGGAGCAGCGGTGTGGAGCAGCAGTGTGGAGCAGCGGTGTAGAGCCGCAGTGTGGAGCAGCGGTGTGGAGCAGCAGGTTGGAGCAGCAGTGTAGAGCAGCAGTGTAGAGCAGCAGTGTGGAGCAGCAGTGTGGAGCAGCAGTGTAGAGCAGCGGTGTAGAGCAGCGGTGTGGAGCAGCGGTGTAGAGCAGCAGTGTGGAGCAGCGGTGTGAGCAGCAGTGTGGAGCAGCAGTGTAGAGCAGCAGTGTAGAGAAGCAGTGTAGAGCAGCAGTGTAGAGCAGCAGTGTAGAGCAGCAGTGTGGAGCAGCAGTGTGGAGCAGCAGTGTAGAGCAGCAGTGTGGAGCAGCAGTGTGGAGCAGCAGTGTAGAGCAGTGGTGTGGAGCAGCAGTGTGGAGCAGCAGTGTAGAGCAGCAGTGTAGAGCAGCAGTGTAGAGCAGCAGTGTGGAGCAGCAGTGTGGAGCAGCAGTGTAGAGCAGCAGTGTGGAGCAGCAGTGTGGAGCAGCAGTGTGGAGCAGCAGTGTAGAGCAGCAGTGTGGAGCAGCAGTGTAGAGCGCAGTGTAGAGCGGCAGTGTGGAGCAGCAGTGTAGAGCGGCAGTGTGGAGCAGCAGTGTGGAGCAGCAGTGTGGAGCAGCAGTGTGGAGCAGCAGTGTGGAGCGGCAGTGTAGAGCGTCAGTGTGGAGCAGCAGTGTAGAGCAGCAGTGTGGAGCAGCAGTGTGGAGCAGCAGTGTGGAGCAGCAGTGTGGAGCAGCAGTGTGGAGCAGTGGTGTGGAGCAGCAGTGTGGAGCAGCAGTGTAGAGCGGCAGTGTGGAGCAGCAGTGTAGAGCGGCAGTGTGGAGCGGCAGTGTGGAGCAGCAGTGTGGAGCAGCAGTGTGGAGCAGCAGTGTAGAGCAGTGGTGTGGAGCAGCAGTGTAGAGCAGTGGTGTGGAGCAGCAGTGTGGAGCAGCAGTGTGGAGCAGCAGTGTAGAGCAGTGGTGTGGAGCAGCAGTGTAGAGCAGTGGTGTGGAGCAGCAGTGTGGAGCAGCAGTGTAGAGCGGCAGTGTGGAGCAGCAGTGTGGAGCAGCAGTGTGGAGCAGCAGTGTGGAGCAGCAGTGTGGAGCAGCAGTGTGGAGCAGCAGTGTAGAGCAGTGGTGTGGAGCAGCAGTGTAGAGCAGTGGTGTGGAGCAGCAGTGTGGAGCAGTGGTGTGGAGCAGCAGTGTAGAGCAGCAGTGTGGAGCAGCAGTGTGGAGCAGCAGTGTGGAGCAGCAGTGTGGAGCAGCAGTGTGGAGCAGCAGTGTGGAGCAGCAGTGTAGAGCAGCAGTGTTGAGCAGCAGTGTGGAGCAGCAGTGTGGAGCAGCAGTGTAGAGCAGCAGTGTAGAGCAGCAGTGTTGAGCAGCAGTGTGGAGCAGCAATGTGGAGCAGTGGTGTGGAGCAGCAGTGTGGAGCAGCAGTGTGGAGCAGCAGTGTGGAGCAGCAGTGTAGAGCAGCAGTATAGAGCAGTGGTGTGGAGCAGCAGTGTAGAGCAGCAGTGTAGAGCGGCAGTGTGGAGCGGCAGTGTAGAGCGGCAGTGTGGAGCAGCAGTGTGGAGCAGCAGTGTGGAGCAGCAGTGTGGAGCAGCAGTGTAGAGCAGTGGTGTGGAGCAGCAGTGTAGAGCGGCAGTGTGGAGCAGCAGTGTAGAGCAGCAGTGTAGAGCAGTGGTGTGGAGCAGCAGTGTGGAGCAGCGGTGTGGAGCAGCAGTGTGGAGCAGCAGTGTGGAGCGGCAGTGTGGAGCGGCAGTGTGGAGCAGCAGTGTGGAGCAGCAGTGTGGAGCAGCAGTGTAGAGCAGCAGTGTAGAGCAGCAGTGTAGAGCAGCAGTGTGGATCAGCAGTGTAGAGCAGCAGTGTGGAGCAGCAGTGTGGAGCAGCAGTGTTGAGCAGCAGTGTAGAGCAGCAGTGTGGATCAGCAGTGTAGAGCAGCAGTGTGGAGCAGCAGTGTGGAGCAGCAGTGTGGAGCAGCAGTGTGGAGCAGCAGTGTGGAGCAGCAGTGTTGAGCAGCAGTGTTGAGCAGCAGTGTTGAGCAGCAGTGTGGAGCAGCAGTGTGGAGCAGCAGTGTGGAGCAGCAGTGTTGAGCAGCAGTGTGGAGCAGCAGTGTGGAGCAGCAGTGTAGAGCAGCAGTGTTGAGCAGCAGTGTGGAGCAGCAGTGTTGAGCAGCAGTGTGGAGCAGCAGTGTGGAGCAGCAGTGTGGAGCAGCAGTGTGGAGCATTAGTGTGGAGCAGCGGTGTGGAGCAGCAGTGTGGAGCAGCAGTGTGGAGCAGCAGTGTGGAGCAGCGGTGTGGAGCAGCAGTGTGGAGCAGCAGTGTGGAGCAGCAGTGTGGAGCAGCAGTGTTGAGCAGCAGTGTGGAGCAGCAGTGTTGAGCAGCAGTGTGGAGCAGCAGTGTGGAGCAGCAGTGTGGAGCATTAGTGTGGAGCAGCAGTGTGGAGCATTAGTGTGGAGCAGCAGTGTAGAGCAGCAGTGTGGAGCAGCAGTGTAGAGCAGCAGTGTAGAGCAGCAGTGTAGAGCAGCAGTGTGGAGCAGCAGTGTGGAGCAGCAGTGTGGAGCAGCAGTGTGGAGCAGCAGTGTAGAGCAGCAGTGTGGAGCAGCAGTGTGGAGCAGCAGTGTGGAGCAGCAGTGTGGAGCAGCAGTGTAGAGCAGCAGTGTGGAGCAGCAGTGTGGAGCAGCAGTGTAGAGCAGCAGTCATCCTCGACACACATGGATACAAAAAAGTACAAAAATACAGTAATATATACATCCGCCTTCCAATTTGTGGGAACATCGGACCATTATATAAGAATGTGATTGACATGCACAGAAGAGATGGAGAGAGAGAGCGAGAGAAAGAGAGAGAGAAAGAAGAAAATTATAGACGAATGAGGGAGACACAGAGAGAGAACAGTGGGATACAACATAAAGAAGTGAGAAGAATGACTGGAGAGGAGAGGGAAGAGCATGACAATACCGTCGCTCTATACCATAAGAGAGGGTGTTGCTGTGTGCACAGTTGTGGCCCAAACTTAGTCCTATAATTTTTTGCATCATCCACAGATATTGAGAGAAACGAGTCTATTCCCTCTGGGAGATCATTTACTTATATCAGAAACAGTATAGGACCAAATACTGATCCCTGTGGGACTCCACTCGTGACGTCTCACCACTCCGGGACTTCACCCCTCACAGTGACTCCCTTTCTTCTGGTGCTTAGATACTCCCTTATCCAGTGGAGTACCTTCCCTTTCACTCCAGCTTGCATCTCCAGTTTGTGCACTAGTCTCTTGTGTGGTACTGTGTCAAAGGCTTTCTGGCAATCCAAAAATATGCAGTCTGCTCACCCTTCTCTTTCTTGCCTGACTTTTGGTACCTGGTCATAGAATTCAATTAATCCTGTGTGGCAGGACTTGCCATCCCTGAACCCATGTTGGTGCTGTGTTACAAAGTTCTTTCGCTCCAGATGTCCCACTAGCTTTTTTTCGCACAATCTTCTCCATCATCTTGCATGGTATGCAGGTTAGGGACACTGGCCTGTAGTTCAGTGCCTCCTGCTATCCTTCTTGCCTTCTTGTATATCGGGACTACATTAGTCGTCTTCCAAATTTTTGGCAGTTCCCCTATTACCAGTGATTTGTTATACACCATGGAGAGTGGCAGGCACAGTGCTTCTGCTCCTTCCTTCAGTATCAATGGAAAGATTCCATCCGCCCTATAGCCTTTGTCACATCCAACTCTAGCAGATGCTTCCTCACCTCCCCACAGGTAATTACAAACTTAACCAGTGGTGTTTGGTTAGATATTTCCTCGCCTATCTCTTGGACTGCCCCTTGCTCTACTGTGAAGACCTCCTGGATTTCTTATTGATTTCCTCGCACACTTCCTTGTCGTTTGTAGTGAATCCGTCTGCCCCTATCCTTAGTTTCATTACATGTTCTTTCACTGTTGTTGTACAGTTCCTTTACTGTTATTCTCCTGATGTGGCTGTGCCGCAATTTAGGTCGAGTATTTGCCTTGCTTGCGATTCCATTTTCATATTGCCTTACTGCCTCTCTTCTCACCCTGACGTATTCATCCCTGGCACTCTGGTATCCTTCTCTGCTCTCAAGTGGCAGCGATGGCTGCTCTCTCAAATATAGTGTCGACTGCCATGTTGTTGTTGTCATATTCTTGCCTGGTAGCATCACTTCTGCTACTCTTGGTGTGGGGAAGAGGAGAGGATGTGGGGGGGGGGGTGTAGGGGCACACCTCCCTGTAAGTGGCACACAGGAAGGAGGGTGTTCCCTCAAGAGGAACGACCGAGATGCCTTAAGGAACGGCGCCTCGTGTGACAGCAATCAACACAACGCCCAAGATTGCTGCAATTCAATTATTTTTCTTGGGCAGAGACCTATGGAAGGAAAGTGTGCGTGCGTGTGTGGTGTGTGTGTGTGTGTGCGCGTGTGTGTGTGTGTGTACTCACCTAGTTGTGCTTGCGGGGGTTGAGCTCTGACTCTTTGGTCCCTTGTGTGTGTGTGCGCGTGTGTGCGTGTGTGTGTGTGTGTGTGTGTGTGTGTGTGTGTGTGTGTGTGTGTGTGTGTGTGTGTGTGTGTACTCACCTATTTGCACTCACCTATTTGTGCTTGCGGAGGTTGANGTAAGCTGGAGGTGTAGAGCCTCACTCTTGTAGGATCATTGAGGCTCTTGTAACCTCAATGGTAACGTGACTCTTTTTCTTCTGCTTGCGTAGTTAGAGGACGTTGGGTCAGACGACTACTGTGGGAAGTGAGAGCAATTAGTGAATAACTGACAAGTGGCCACTATTGCTTAATTACTGCCAATGCAACTAACTTTGCAACAAGGGTGCATTAATGCCCATGAAGGTTCTGCGTGACCTGTTGGGGCAGTTAATGAACAAGAGGAACCAGCTAAGTGTCAAGGATTAAAAGACTATAAGACCAAGAGCCAAGGACAAGCCTCACAAGGTGTTAGGAGCTCAACAAGAGGCTCCAGATCTATTAAATATACCTTTAATTCTCTCTCGATAAGTGGACCTCGAACTCACGACCTTCAGATATAAGTCGTCGAAGACCACGTCGCCGAAGACCACGTCGTCGAAGACCACGTCGTCGAAGACCACGTCGTCGAGGCCCACGTCGTCGAAGACCACGTCGCCGAGGACCAGGTCGTCAAAGACCACGTCGCCGAAGACCACGTCGTCGAAGACCACGTCGCCGAGGACCAGGTCGTCGAAGACCACGTCGCCGAAGACCACGTCGTCGAAGACCACGTCGTCGAAGACCAGCTCGCCGAAGACCCTGTAATCTTAGCCAATCTGGCATCCTGTATCCGAACGTTCAGATCGCGCACTTGCGCTGTTTCCATCAAACCCAGAGAACTGTTAGAGAGCCAAACCCTGGAGCTGCCTAATCCCGACGGTTACAACCAGTTTAGATTAGTTCATTTGTTATGTTACAGCGGCACATAATGGGCTCACGAACCGAGCTCCAATCTTTGTGTAACTAAGCTTGTTGCCATGTTGATAATCCTAATCCCACAGTCGGTTTCAGCCTAATCCCGAGGAGTAGAGTAGAGGACGGTTGTGCTTTGAGGCTCAGGACCGTTGTAGCCTAAACCAGAGAGATAGTTCGCTGGCTTATACATCACTTGGAGCAGTCCAGTTGAAAAATGACCCAATGACACTGTTTTTTGTTGATGTTGGTAAGGCCCTTGCAGTATGCTGATGTTGGTAAGGTCCCTTGCAGTATGCTGATGTTGGTAAGGCCCTTGCAGTATGCTGATGTTGGTAAGGTCCCTTGCAGTATGCTGATGTTGGTAAGGTCCCTTGCAGTATGCTGATGTTGGTAAGGTCCCTTGCAGTATGCTGATGTTGGTAAGACCCTTGCAGTATGTTGATGTTGGTAAGGTCCCTTGCAGTATGATGCGTAGCTTTACGAGTCTGTTCTGTTTCAAGGTCTCGATGTTTTTTGTTTGTCTCGTCTATAATTGTTTTCTTCAGTTGCTGGTAAATGCTTTAGCAAGTCCGCCTGTTCTTCTTTTTCTTGTTTTGCTTCGTGTACCTGTACCTGGTGTCGTTTCTTTGTTTAGGCTTTTGTTTATATAATAGCGCCTCGGTGTAATTTATATATCACATGAAGGCGATGAGTCACAATAACGTGGCTAAAGTAAGTTGACCAGACCACACACTAGAAGGTGAAGGGACGACGACGTTTAAGTCCGTCCTGGACCATTCTCAAGTCGATTGTGTGACTTGAGAATGGTCCAGGATGGACCGAAACGTCGTCGTCCCTTCACCTTCTAGTGTGTGGTCTGGTCAACTATATACAGTATGTACATTACTATGTGTGTATTTAGCTACATGTACTCACCTATCACCTAAATATGTTTACAACGTCGAGCGCTAACTCCTGAGCCCCACCTTGCCATCTGTCGGTTGTTTAATGCTAAACAAAACGGTCTTTCTAACATCGCTGAGAATCCTTTAATTCTCGGTGATAATCGTGGCCGAGTGGGTTAAGGTTTTAGGTGTCTGGGAATCACCAAAATGCGGGTTCGAGTCTCTCAATTGCCTCAAAATGATATTCCTTGATATATCTCGCCCTTGTGATTTCATTGCGAACTGATTCTCAAGTTACAATCAAAATCTCCTTTGTTCTGCCCTGCCTTAGTCCTCTTGTTCTACTCTACCTTATACTGAACATGTCCTCTTGTTCTGCCTTGCCTTAGTCCTCTTGTTCTACTCTACCTTATACTGAACATGTCCTCGTGTTCTGCCCTGCCTTAGTCCTCTTGTTCTACTCTACCGTATACTGAACATGTCCTCTTGTTCTGCCCTGCCTTAGTCCTCTTGTTCTACTCTACCTTATACTGAACATGTCCTCTTGTTCTGCCCTGCCTTAGTCCTCTTGTTCTACTCTACCTTATACTGAACATGTCCTCTTGTTCTGCCCTGCCTTAGTCCTCTTGTTCTACTCTACCTTATACTGAACATGTCCTCGTGTTCTGCCCTGCCTTAGTCCTCTTGTTCTACTCTACCGTATACTGAACATGTCCTCTTGTTCTGCCCTGCCTTAGTCCTCTTGTTCTACTCTACCGTATACTGAACATGTCCTCTTGTTCTGCCCTGCCTTAGTCCTCTTGTTCTACTCTACCGTATACTGAACATGTCCTCTTGTTCTGCCCTGCCTTAGTCCTCTTGTTCTACTCTACCGTATACTGAACATGTCCTCTTGTTCTGCCCTGCCTTACACATTTCCCCTTTAGATGCCTTATCGTGTCTCCTGAGAGCCCTACATGTGATGTGCAGACGGTGTTTGAGTGCTCCTTTGTGTGATCCTCGGCTTTCTGGCTGTTCTCTCTCCGTCTAACACACGTTCAAGATCACTGCAGGTTTCTTCATTAATAACTTCACTGAAACAAGTGAAACAAGGCATCTATAATTGTGGCACTGGCAGGCTCCTTCCGCTTATTGTTGAGTTGTTAGTGTGTGTCTGAGAGAGAGAGAGAGAGAGAGAGAGAGAGAGAGAGAGAGAGAGAGAGAGAGAGAGAGAGAGAGAGAGAGAGAGAGAGAGAGAGAGAGGAGAGAGAGAGAGAGAGAACATGCATGAGGGGAAACATAATATGGGAAGGATGGAGGATAAGTGGGCAAAGCTCCCCCTCCCTGGTGAAGCCAACACGCGCCCGCCAACACCTTCACGAGACGAGTGAGAGGACCCACCGAGAGGAGGAGGAGGAGAGGGGAGGAGAGGGGAGGAGAGGGGAGGAGATGGTGGGGTAGGGTGCAGGGAGGGGTGGAGAGGGAGGGGAGGGGTCACGTGACGTGACAAGTGTGACTCAGGTGTCCAGTTACAGTTAACTGGTCACTTGGACATCAGTTCACTTGGACATCAGTTCACTTGGACATCAGTTCACTTGGACATCAGTTCACTTGGACATCAGTTCACTTGGACATCAGTTCACTTGGACATCAGTTCACTTGGACATCAGTTCACTTGGACATCAGATCACTTGGACATCAGATCGCATGAACTTTAACTGTTTTTCGATTTGGAAATGACAAGAGTGTCCAGCTGATGTATGGTACATGTTCCATCCCCTCCTAAAGCTGCATTTGTCAGCAATAAACTCCAATGACCAAGCTGCTGTCCGTGTTGTGAGCCCAAGTCTCCTTGTACCACTGCCCGCTTGGCATGTGCCGTTCGTGAAGCAATAAAATGATTCTGGATTAGCCCCCCCCCCCAGGCGTCGTTCGTGTAAACAGAGACGGACGAAGACGACCAGCCAGTATAACGTGCGCTCTGGCTCTTCCTCTCAACTAATAGGTCGCGATTTTAACGTTATTGTAACCAATATTCCGAATGCAACCTATTTAGTGAAGTTATAGCTCACAAACATGTACCGTTTTCTATGTACCGGACTGGATAGGTTAGCTGAATTGGCTGCGTGTTTACGTTCTGGTTAGTACAGAAGGTTAGATTTTTTACGGAGTTGCACATCAAGAGAACCAGCTGCTTCGATGACCACACTCCATCAGCGATCATTAAGGAGACTGCAGTAGGCCTTTAGACCCATACGAACCAGTTCCTATTTATATCCACCCAAACTCATTCCCATATGTCTAACCTACGCTTGAAACAATCAAGGGGTCGCATTAGTAATATTGGGCCGGGAACTGGCTCTCTTGTTCCTCTCTCTCTCTCTAGAGAGAGAGAGAGAGTACTCGCTGTAGAGGTGTAGAATCATTTTCAGAACCCCCGTTCGTGACGAAGTGGTGAATCCGGGTTGGCGTTCGTGGCAGCGGGGCATGAAGTCACTCGGCCTAATTGCCCCGTAAAGTCGGATAGGGTCGTTAGGCTAACATAAAACTGCTTTATGAGTTGCAGCAATCCAGTGTCCCAGATAATATACTTTTTCCGGCAAGGGATAGGGGTAGAGAAGGAAGGAGAAGGGTAAGGATAGATAGAGAGCATTTTATAATATCGTCTCCTGAAATTAGAGATATTTGGGATATATTCTCGTTTTCTTTAACATTGGAAGGAGTAACTGCAGGGTTCCCGATGTGTTCATTATTATACACCATGAGATCACTCTAACGTGATGTATCAATGAGAATCATTAGGAACCACGAGGAGGATTCGAACCCACACACTAGGTACTCCCAAGCACACGCCCTAGACCACTTCACCATGACGTAGTTAAAAACAAATACAGCGTCAAATTCAACTAAATCCCTCTTCGGGGTAGAGGTCATGAGGCTTCCACAGAAGCCCAATCAGTGTTTCACGTATTGGCTGTGCAGGTTCGAATCCCCCCCTGATGCCTCCTACTGATATTCTGTTAAAATCTTATTTTAATTTGTTTGTTTGGCTAACTGTTGTTTGTTTGTTTGCATGGTTAAAAATGGAAGCGGCTCGCGAAATCGACACAATGTCCCGTTTTCTGTTTTGGGGTCTTCTGATAGGTTAAGATAAGGAGGAACTTTAGTACGCCAGTTTTGACGTTTGGGGGGTACCTTAGGAGGCCGGGCTGGGGTGAGAGTTGACACTGTAGTTATGGTGCTCAACTGCTGACGTCCTCGTTAAGCGGTGGTTCATCGTGTGGGTCTTGTCTCAGTTCGCTGCGCTGAACGGTCGTTAAACGTTTCTCTGACCGAAGGAAGGAATTATTAAGGGAAAGCGCCAAGCCATTACGACTATATAGCACTGGGAAGGGGTCAGGATAAGGATTTGGGATGGGACGTGGGGGAAGGAATGGTGCCCAACCACTTGGACAGTCAAGGGATTGAACGCCGACCTGCATGAAGCGAGACCGTCGCTCTACCGTTTAGCCCAAGTGATTGGGTTCTCTGACCGAATGATTATTTAGTTAAGTGTCTCAATATTTCTGTTGTCCACTGTTCTATGAAATAGTTATGAGTGTTCTCGCCTGAGGATATCTTTCACTGAACATTTCTTACCGCCACGGCTGCTGAACATATAGTTATACCTCTTACTGGGTATACCTTAAGATATACCTCTTACTGAGTATACCTTAAGATATACTTCTTACTGTATAAGTATATACGCTTAGATATACCTTCGGCTGAGAACGTAACCCGGAAAAGTATATCAACCAACCATCAAGATATTTCCATCTGCAAACAGCCTAACACTTTTACCGTTAACCTTCGGTCACATTTTGCCCAATCACGTTCAATGATCATTAATTTCGCCTGACGCCACCAGGAAATAAAGCGAGTGATGGATGGACGTTTTATGTTTAATTCTAACGAGAAAAAAAAACTGTCGTTTAGATCAGGTTCCTGCCTCGTTACTCTGCCTAACTATATATAAATCCAGTGTTAACAAACTCGTTATTCCTGCAGGTAATTAAATGTTCGTATAATGAACGTTTAGCTGATTAGTCTCTTTTAATTAGACTGTATTAGTGGATGCTGATTTGTTTAATTCGATTCTCTAAATCTTATATAATGCTACCCTGATTAGTAAGCTTCATCCCCCCCCATGTGATAGGGGGGGGGGGTAAGCTTCCCCCAAATAGGAGGGGGGCTATTCCCTGCCCCCCCCCCCCCCCCCCCTCTCCCCCTTGCCAGGGTCCTACTCCCCTTCCCCCAATTACATACAAGACCAAAAGACTTTACAAGATCAAAAATGCTCTACATATAATGTTTGCACGGGTATCACTGACCAGTTGAGGGCACGTACAGTCCGGACTGTTCCTTCACATCAATGCAATTATTCTAATTTGATGTCTATTTCAACTAATCGTAAAGTTGAATGCTGTAGCCTGAGGCGTCCGCGTCTCTCACAGTGCCACGGTGGCGCTGCCTGATGGCCTCTGAAGGTTGCCACTTTTCACCGCACCAAAACATTGGCGCTGGCGTCTCGCTGCTGGAATCTTAATGCGTGTTAAATACGCGGCAACAACGACCTCCATCACCGTCTAGGTTTGTTAAACACGTGTGGGGAATGACGACTATCACCACCACCATTCGAGTCGTTAAAATGGCAACGACAATTCCAGCAGCCGCCCCTATAGTTGCGAGTACGTTAATGATTCCCTATAACGACCACCACCACCACAACCACCGACTAGGGTTCGTTAAAGGGCCGGCAATGACAATAATTACTACCACCATTCCCCCGTCGGTAGTTCGTTAACGATGCGTCAACGACCACCAGCCCCATTTAGGGCTCGTTAAAGGAGCGAGAAGGGCCCCCACACTCCCCACCTGGGGGTCGTTACAGTGGTGACGACAACCCACAGGAATGACTCATTTGGATCGCTTTGTTGGACCTCAATATTGCATTTCTCGCAGATTAGACGCCTGGCCGGGTCGATTCTCCGCTGGGGAGTAAGAAATTGGTGTGCGGGCGTGCGGGCGAGGGCGAGAGAGCGGGCAGGCGCCGACGAAGACCAGAGCGTCGACGCGTGGAAGCCTTCGGCGGGAGAACAGGGAGGAGGAGGAGGGAAGCCAAGCGCCTCCCTACTTGGGAGTCCAATTCAAGCTGTAGGCATGATATAAATGTCATTTCGCTACTTTAAATTGCCAAATTGTGGACTCTGGTTTTGTGGTCTGGATGATATATTTACACTTGCTTACAGTTAATATTTTACTGCTTTGGAAATTTCGGAAAATGAACTAGGGATAGGAACAGTGAGAGAGTCTGTAAATAATACTTATTATAAAAGTAAATGTGTATCATTTACAGACTTTTGGAATGGGAATGGGGAATCTTTATCGCCATTGCTTTCAAACTTGTATATGGAATTCTTCGACAAGAAATTTGTTTGAAAAAATTACCCTAGATCATTGCATGGTTTAGATATGTTGATGATATTTTGTGTATAGGGCCTACAGATGTAAATTCAGATGAATTTATCGCTAAACTTAATGACAAGTCACCTCTATAAAATTGACTATCGAGACTGAAATTGATAAATGTTTGCCATTCTTAGATATATTATCATAGGGAAGATTTTTCACTAAAGTTTTAGTGTTTACAGAAAGCCTACGAATAATTTATCTTATGTTTATTGTTTCTCAGGGCNTCTCTCCTGAAAGTGGCTCTATACTGATGGTAAAATCTCGTAAAATCCGAAAATAGGGGGCCCCTAATTCAGTGAAATTGGGTACCTCTTCCCCCCCTCCTCCCTCCCTTTTCTCCTAGTGTTTACACGGCTCCCCAAGCAGGTGAAAATTGTCCGGCTGTACCCTGTGCGTGGCCGGCCAATGTCTTCCCGACACGCACCCCATTTTCTTCACAGGTACAACTCAACCCTTCGTCCACACGCTGCTGCTGGTAGGTTCAAGTGGCGGCCCTGTGGCACTTTCTCCCGCCGTTTACAGAGTCTTAGCTTCATATAGCTGTTGGTGTGTGTATGAGTGTGAGAGAGAGAGAGACAGACAGACAGACAGACAGACAGACAGAGACACAGACACAGAGCGACTGGTTGACTGACAGAAACGAAGGCTGACAAGAGACGGAAACAGACAGACGAATGTAGTAGTCAGCTCGCTATTTCGGCTGTCAACACAACCATAGGGTCCCGGGTTTGATTTACAGAGACGTTTTGGCAGGTTTCTTGTCATCTGCTGCCTCTGTTCACCTAATGGTAAGTATGTACTCGAGACTTAAGCAACTGTTGTGGGTGGCATCCTGGAGACGGTCAGAGCTGGCTAACGGGAACCTCGAAAACCCTAACAGAATTATTGTCCCTAACAACGGAAGAACTAAATGTCGCGTTAGTATTAACTATCCCCTCCCCCCCACCCCCCCTCCCCCCATCCCCCACCCCCCCACCCTATGTATATACGCACTTTGAAACGGATACATTATTCATGTGGAAGAGGTACTCATTATCCATATGAATACATACATGAATACAAAGTAATACAGCTCTAAATCATACGTTATCCGCGGTCCGTTCTCAGTGTAATAACGGCGTATGTGCATATTACCCAACCCTCACCTCCTGAAATTATTCGCTGCCAGCCTCGTTGCCAGCCTCGTTGCCAGCCTCGTTGCCAGCCTCGTTGCCAGCCTCGTTGCCAGCCTCGTTGCCAGCCTCGTTGCCAGCCTCGTTGCCAGCCTCGTTGCCAGCACGTTGCCAGCCTCGTTGCCAGCCTCGTTGCCAGCCTCGTTGCCAGCCACGTTGCCAGCCTCGCTGCCAGCCTCGTTGCCAGCCTCGCTGCCAGCCTCGTTGCCAGCCTCGTTGCCAGCCTCGTTGCCAGCCTCGCTGCCAGCCACGTTGCCAGTCTCGCTGCCAGCCTCGTTGCCAGCCTCGTTGCCAGCCTCGTTGCCAGCCTCGCTGCCAGCCTCGTTGCCAGCCTCGCTGCCAGCCTCGTTGCCAACCTCGTTGCAGTTTCGCTGCCAGCCTCGTTGCCAGCCTCGTTGCCAGCCTCGTTGCCAGCCTCGCTGCCAGCCACGTTGCCAGCCTCGTTGCCAGCCTCGTTGCCAGCCTCGTTGCCAGCCTCGTTGCCAGCCACGTTGCCAGCCTCGTTGCCAGCCTCGTTGCCAGCCACGTTGCCAGACTCGCTGCCAGCCTCGTTGCCAGCCTCGTTGCCAGCCTCGTTGCCAGCCTCGTTAATGTGACCAGTTCTTGGTGTAAGTGCCAGCTTGGCCCTTAAGATTGAAGGCCAACTACAGTCTCTCATGTCTGGCGTTGTGGGCGTCTGGTGAGGGCGTCGTGGCGGGGACCTTCTTCTTGAGGTTATCTTGAGATGATTTCGGGGCTTTAGTGTCCCCGCGGCCCGGTCCTCGACCAGGCCTCCACCCCAGGAACCAGCCCGTGACAGCTGCCTAACACCCAGGTACCTAGTTTACTGCTAGGTAACAGGGGCATAGGGTGAAAGAAACTCTGCCCATTGTTTCTCGCCGGCGCCCGGGGATACTGGCCTTCATCTCCTCCTCTACGGATGCTGCATCTCTCGTCGAGATCAATGTAGACTTCGGCTCGTTTGATTTCTCGTTTTCAAAACTTTCTTCTCGTTTGTTCTGTTATTTTACACAGGTGGGTACAGGAGCAGGCTTTTTTTTATTTATATATACAAGAGTTCTTACATTCTTGTACAGGAGTTCTTACATTCTTGTACAGGAGTTCTTACATTCTTGTACAGGAGTTCTTACATTCTTGTACAGGAGTTCTTACATTCTTGTAGAGGAGTTCTTACATTCTTGTAGAGGAGTTCTTACATTCTTGTACAGGAGTTCTTACATTCTTGTAGAGGAGTTCTTACATTCTTGTAGAGGAGTTCTTACATTCTTGTACAGGAGTTCTTACATTCTTGTACAGGAGTTCTTACATTCTTGTACAGGAGTTCTTACACTCTTGTACAGGAGTTCTTACATTCTTGTACAGGAGTTCTTACATTCTTGTACAGGAGTTCTTACATTCTTGTACAGGAGTTCTTACATTCTTGTACAGCCACCAGCAGGCATAGCGTTTAGGGCAGGTCCTTAATCCTAATTTTCACACACACACACACACACACACACATCCCCTTGAAGCAGCCCGTGGCAGCTGTCTAACTCCCACGTACCTATTTACTGCCAGGTGAAGTGGCCCATCAGGGTGAAAAAACTCTGCCCATTTGTTTCCACCGCCGCCGGGAATCGAACCCGGACCCTTAGGACTACGAACCCCGAGTGATGTCCACTCAGCCGCCAGCCTCCAGATGACTTCTGACGAAGTCTCCCCAGACCCCTGTTAGCAGAGTCAGAAGTCGTCAAGAAGTCGTCAAGAAGTTTCCTCTTGGCTGAGAGCTAGCCCTTCCCATAGCTCATGGTAAGCCTTACCCTACTAGTTCCCCTGGAACACGACCCGCTAATTGGTTTTACTCCCAAGTCTCTCATTACTGCTGGGTGAAAAGGTGCGACCAGTTATGGGTTTTTGCAGTCCGTTGAGGCCGTTAATCTGTTGGTGCTATGATACTAGCAACTATTTTCCGATAATTCTGTACGTAACCACTTGGGGTGGACGGTAGAGCGACGGCCTTGTTTCATGCTGGTCGGCGTTCAATCCCCGACCGTCCAAGTGGTTGGGTACCATTCCTTTCCGCCCGTCCCATCCCAAATCCTTATCCTGATCCCTTCCAAGTGCTCAATATTCGTATTGGCTTAGCACTTTACCCCTGATAATTCCTTCCCTTCTGTACTTAACCATCTCCAATATTCTTGTTTCTCTCATGTAAGAATAGTCTTATATTCTTGTAGTCAACATTCAAATGTTCACAAATAAATCTCAATAATGTGATATATATCAAGGAGGAAATCCACTGGAGCAACGAGGAGGCTCGAACCTGCGAACAGGGTATTACCAGCCGCGCACCTTACCACTGCACCACGACTTTCCCCAATGTTGATTACACAATGGGATCCCACTGCATCCACAGCCAGTGTGGAGGCCTCTACTGCCACCATCCACAACCAGTGTGCAGGCCTCTACTGCCACCATCCACAGTCAGTGTGGAGGCCTCTAGTGCCACCATCCACAGTCAGTGTGGAGGCCTCTAGTGCCACCATCCACAGTCAGTGTGGAGGCCTCTAGTGCCACCATCCACAGCCAGTGTGGAGGCCTCTACTGCCACCATCCACAACCAGTGTGCAGGCCTCTACTGCCACCATCCACAGTCAGTGTGGAGGCCTCTAGTGCCACCATCCACAGTCAGTGTGGAGGCCTCTAGTGCCACCATCCACAGCCAGTGTGGAGGCCTCTACTGCCACCATCCACAGTCAGTGTGCAGGCCTCTACTGCCACCATCCACAGTCAGTGTGGAGGCCTCTAGTGCCACCATCCACAGCCAGTGTGGAGGCCTCTACTGCCACCATCCACAGTCAGTGTGGAGGCCTCTAGTGCCACCATCCACAGTCAGTGTGGAGGCCTCTAGTGCCACCATCCACAGCCAGTGTGGAGGCCTCTACTGCCACCATCCACAACCAGTGTGCAGGCCTCTACTGCCACCATCCACAGTCAGTGTGGAGGCCTCTAGTGCCACCATCCACAGTCAGTGTGGAGGCCTCTAGTGCCACCATCCACAGCCAGTGTGGAGGCCTCTACTGCCACCATCCACAACCAGTGTGCAGGCCTCTACTGCCACCATCCACAGTCAGTGTGGAGGCCTCTAGTGCCACCATCCACAGTCAGTGTGGAGGCCTCTAGTGCCACCATCCACAGCCAGTGTGGAGGCCTCTACTGCCACCATCCACAACCAGTGTGCAGGCCTCTACTGCCACCATCCACAGTCAGTGTGGAGGCCTCTACTGCCACCATCCACAGCCAGTGTGCAGGCCTCTACTGCCACCATCCACAGTCAGTGTGGAGGCCTCTAGTGCCACCATCCGCAGTCAGTGTGGAGGCCTCTAGTGCCACCATCCACAGTCAGTGTGGAGGCCTCTACTGCCACCATCCACAGCCAGTGTGGAGGCCTCTACTGCCACCATCCACAGCCAGTGTGGAGGCATCTACTGCCACCATCCACAGCCAGTGTGGAGGCCTCTAGTGCCACCATCCACAGTCAGTGTCGCGGCCTCTACTGCCACCCTCCACAGTCAGTGTAGAGGCCTCTACTACCGCCAGTTCAAGTCTAACAGATAACTCCCCCAAGCAGACTCTCTCTGCATAAGTTTGCATATTGTCTTAGTGCCTGAGTGATCTGATAGCCTGTATGTATGTATGTATGTATGTATGTATGTATGTATGTATGTATGTATGTATGTATGACGTGTGTATCTGGCTGCGTGTATGATCTGATAGACTATCAGACTGGTGATCGCAACAACAACGGGTTATCTTGAGGTTATCTTGAGCTGATTCGGGGCTTAGTGTCCCCGCGGCCGGTCCTCGACCAGGCCTCCACCCTCAGGAAGCAGCCCGGACAGCTGACTAACTCCCAGGTACGTATTTTACTGCTAGGTAACAGGAGCATCAGGATGAAACAAACTCTGCCATTTTGTTTCTCTCCGGCGCCGGGATCGAACACGGGACTACAGGATCACGTGTCCAGTGTTCTGTCCGCTCAGCCACCGGCTCCCATGTAACAACAAATGAAAAATAAAAAATAAAGCATTGCGGTGTGTCCGGATGTATATATGTCCAGGGGGCCCCAGTCCCTCCCAGGGGCCCCCAGTCCCTCCCAGGGGCCCCCAGTCCCTCCCAGGGGCCCCCAGTCTCTCCCAGGGGGCCCCAGTCCCTCCCAGGGGCCCCCAGTCTCTCCCAGGGACCCCCAGTCCCTCCCAGGGCCCCCAGTCCCTCCCAGAGGCCCCCAGTCCCTCCCAGGGGCCCCCAGTCCCTCCCAGGGGCCCCCAGTCTCTCCCAGGGCCCCCAGTCCCTCCCAGGGGCCCCCAGTCCCTCCAGGGGGCCACCAGTCCCTCTCAGGGGCCCCCAGTCCCTCCCAGGGGGCCCCCAGTCCCTCCCAGGGGCCCCCAGTCCCTCCCAGGGGCCCCAGTCCCTCCCAGGGGCCCCCAGTCCCTCCCAGGGGCCCCCAGTCCCTCCCAGGGGCCCCCAGTCCCTCCCAGGGGCCCCCAGTCCCTCCCAGGGGCCCCAGTCTCCCAGGGCCCCCAGTCCCTCCCAGGGGCCCCCAGTCCCTCCCAGGGGCCCCCAGTCCCTCCCAGGGGCCCCCAGTCCCTCCCAGGGGCCCCCAGTCCCTCCCAGGGTCCCCCAGTCCCTCCCAGGGGCCCCCAGTCCCTCCAAGGGCCCCCAGTCCCTCCAGGGGCCCCCAGTCCCTCCCAAGGGCCCCCAGTCCCTCCCAGGGGCCCCCAGTCCCTCCCAGGGCCCCCAGTCCCTCCAAGGGCCCCCAGTCCCTTCCAGGGGCCCCCAGTCTCCCAGGGGCCCCCAGTCCCTCCCGGGGCCCCCAGTCCCTCCCAGGGGCCCCCAGTCCCTCCCAGGGCCCCCAGTCCCTCCCAAGGGCCCCCATCCCTCCATGGGGCCACCATCCCTCTCAGGGCCCCCAGTCCCTCCCAAGGGCCCCCAGTCCCTCCCAAAGGCCCCCAGTCCCTCCCGGGGCCCCCAGTCCCTCCCAAGGGCCCCCAGTCCCTCCCAGGGGCCCCCAGTCCCTCCCAAGGGCCCCCAGTCCCTCCCATAGACCCCCAGTCCCTCCCAGGGGCCCCCAGTCCCTCCCAGGGGCCCCCAGTCCCTCCCAGGGGCCCCCAGTCCCTCCCAGGGGCCCCTAGTCCCTCCCAGGGGCCCCCAGTCCCTCCCAGGGGCCCCCAGTCCCTCCCAAGGGCCCCCAGTCCCTCCCATAGACCCCCAGTCCCTCCCAGGGGCCCCCAGTCCCTCCCAGGGCCCAGAGTCCCTCCCAGGGGCCCCCCAGTCCCTCCCAGGGGCCCCCAGTCCCTCCCAAGGGCCCCCAGTCCCTCCCATAGACCCCCAGTCCCTCCCAGGGGCCCCCCGTCCCCTCCCAGGGGCCCCTAGTCCCTCCCAGGGGCCCCCAGTCCCTCCCAGGGGCCCCAGTCCCTCCCAGGGGCCCCCCAGTCCCTCCCAGGGGCCTCCAGTCCTTCAGGGGCCCCCAGTCCCTCCCAAGGGCCCCACAGTCCCTCCAGGGACCCCCAGTCCCTCCCAGGGACCCCCAGTCCCTCCCAGGGGCCCCCCATCCCTCCCAGGGGCCCCCAGTCCCTCCCAGGGCCTCCAGTCCTTCCAGGGGTTGAGCTTTGCTCTTTCGGCCCGCCTCTCTCAACTGTCAATCAACTGTTTACTAACTACTTTTTTTCCCCTACACCACACACACACCAGGAAGCAGCCCGTGACAGCTGACTAACTCCCAGGTACCTATTTACTGCTAGGTAACATGGCATCCAGGTGAAAGAAACTTTACCCATTTGTTTCTGCCTCGTGCAGGAATCGAACCCGCGTCACAGAATTACGAGTCCTGCGCGCTATCCATCAGGCTACGAGGCCCCAATTTAACAGAAGCTACAGTTAAGGATTTGCGCCCAGTAAATCCTCCCGGCCAGGATACGAACTCATAACAAAGCGCTCGCGGAACGCCAGGCGAGTGTCTTACCACTACACCACGGAGACTGTGTGTGTGTGTGTTGTGTGTTGTGTGTGTGTGTGTGTGTGTGGTGTGTTATGGTGTTGTGTGTGTGTGTGTGTGTTTGTGTGGTGTGTGTGTGTGTGTTTGTGTGTGTGTGTGTTTGTTTGTGTTGTGTGTGTGTGTGTGGTGTGTGTGTGTGTGTGTGTGTGTGTTTGTGTTTGTGTTTTGTGTGTTGTTTGTGTTGTGTGTGTGTTGTGTGTGTGTTGTGTGTGTGGTGTGTGTGTGTGTGTGTGTGTGTGTGTGTGTGTGTGTGTGTGTGTGTGTGTGTGTGTGTACTCACCTATTTGTACTCACCTATTTGTGCTTGCGGGGGTTGAGCTTTGGCTCTTTGGTCCCGCCTCTCAACTGTCAATCAACCGGTGTACAGATTCCCGAGCCTACTGGGCTCTATCATATCTACCCTTGAAACTGTGTATGGAGTCAGCCTCCACCACATCACTGCCTAATGCATTCCATCCGTTAACTACTCTGACACTGAAAAAGTTCCTTCTAACGTCTCTGTGGCTCATGTGGGTACTCAGTTTCCACCTGTGTCCCCTTGTTCGCGTCCCCCCAGTGTTGAATAGTTTGTCCTTGTCTACCCGGTCGATTCCTCTGAGGATTTTGTAGGTTGTGATCATATCTCCCCTTACTCTTCTGTCTTCCAGTGTCGTAAGGTGCATTTCCCGCAGCCTTTCCTCGTAACTCATGCCTCTTAGTTCTGGGACTAGTCTAGTGGCATACCTTTGGACTTTTTCCAGCTTCGTCTTGTGCTTGACAAGGTACGGGCTCCATGCTGGGGCTGCATACTCCAGGATTGGTCTTACATATGTGGTGTACAAGATTCTGAATGATTCCTTACACAGGTTCCTGAACGCTGTTCTGATGTTAGCCAGCCTCGCATATGCCGCAGATGTTATCCTTTTTATGTGGGCTTCAGGAGACAGGTTTGGTGTGATATCAACTCCTAGATCTTTCTCTCTGTCCGTTTCATTAAGTACTTCATCTCCTATTCTGTATCCTGTGTCTGGCCTCCTGTTTCCACTGCCTAGTTTCATTACTTTGCATTTACTCGGGTTGAACTTCAACAGCCATTTGTTGGACCATTCACTCAGTCTGTCTAGGTCGTCTTGTAGCCTCCTACTATCGTCCTCAGTTTCAATCCTCCTCATAATCTCCTCATAATCCTCCTCATGTGTGTGTGTGTGTGTGGTTTGTGTGTGTTGTGTGTGTGTGTGTAGGTATCCATATAGATAATATACGCACAATAATTTTCAAAATGCAGAAACTTAAAATTACAAAACGACTAAAAGAAATACAAGAACAATACGTTACACTAAAAAAAAACTAAATATACTAAACTTAAAAAAAAAGTTTAATAAAGATAAACTTTACTACAATTATATAACCCTAAAACAAATTAATAGAGAGCGCCTGAGTTCTTGTTTCAAGCAGGAACATCACCTCCTTTATTGCAATTAGGAAACTCTTATACATAATTAAAAAACTTATTACACCCGAATTAGATGGTCCTTTAACTGTTTTAATGATTGTTTGGGCGGGGAATTAGAGCGTTCTTTTACCTGAATCGGGAGTTTTTCCCGCCAAAATCGCAGTGTTTATCAGAGGCCCGAGGGAGGTCGGCAGTATTGGAACGGGCGTCCACTCGCCTCAGATTCTTAGGGTACAATCATGGGCGTCTGAAACATTTTCTAGCCTTCTCTCTCTCTTATTTTCCCGCTTCCATTTAAATTTTCTTGTTGCTATGTTGTTGAATCGCTATCGTTTTGTCTGTTATTCTTCTTCTTCTTCTTATTATTATATTATTATTATTATATATTATTATTATTTATTATTATTATTATTATTATTATTATTATTTATTATTACTTCAGCTGATCTAGTTCTCCAGGTCACACTCGACCTTGGTGTGACCTGGACAGCGAGGTCAAGTATAGGGCGAGGTCAAGACGACGCGGTTAGGTTCGATCTTGAAGACTTCCTGAAATAATAATTAAGCATTACTACATACTTCTTTATCATTCTCTGTGTCCCCGCCATTTCTTTTGGTGAGGGGTACTTGATCACACAGCCATCTTCCTGGTGTGTTGCTGTGGACCATGTAGGCTGATCCTTAGCTTTGGGGACTACGTCGTGGTGATACTGCTTCTCCTTCCCCCCCCCCCCCCACCCCGCTTCCCTTGGTCATATGTGCTAGTTTCTCGCTCTTATAAATGTGTTGTGATCCCTTGTGTCTATGCTCTCTTTATTTCATCTATTCTTTATATTATTTTCTCTCTTTTGGTTACTACTAGCACTGACTAGTAGTAGTATTCTCTTTTTAGA
Source organism: Procambarus virginalis (assembly GCA_020271785.1). Taxonomy (NCBI): domain Eukaryota; kingdom Metazoa; phylum Arthropoda; class Malacostraca; order Decapoda; family Cambaridae; genus Procambarus; species Procambarus virginalis. The sequence continues at coordinate 20,194,529 of WNGS01000411.1, forward strand.
TGCCTCTCGTATAGTGTTCTCTCTCTCTCTCTCTCTCTCTCTCTCTCTCTCTCTCTCTCTCTAGGAATTGTCTGACTTTCTGGTGCTCCTTTAAAGGAATGTTAGTCTGGCGTTCTCTCTACCTCTCCTCATTCTCCTTCTACATTGTCACACATATTCATAGACTATAATGTTGTGGTCACTGGGCCGATTTTGGTCTTTGAGTGTGATCTTCTCAATCTACATCTCATTAAGAAAAATAAAACTACGGGTTCACCATAGCTCTACTTGGAACTTTGTTCCAGGTAGCGAATCTTTACAATAACAATCAACAAGTAAGCAAACCTGGCTTGAGCTCTTCTCGCCACCGTGATATCTTCTCTGGCGAGTCGTGTCTAGGAGTTACTGTTCATCGCTTCTGATAGTTTTACTCTCCATGTCTCCTCTCTCTCTCCCTCCCTCCCTGGTCTAGTATTGCTTGGAGGCTGCAGACTGTCTGTGCCACCACGTGGGGGGAGAGGGTTGATGAAGGCTTGTGCCGTATGTAGCTTTGTCTGGGCCTTCTGTGTTTCTTGTTGGTGTATCTCCTCTCCCACCGTCAGTTTCCCGCCCTTCACTGAACTCATTTCCTTAGCGTAGTCAAGGAGTGGGTGTGTGTGTGTGTGTGTGTGTGGTGTTGTGTGTGTGTGTGTGGTGTGTGTGTGTGTGTGTGTGTGTGTGTGTCTCACGGGTGTCCGGGGAGGGAACTTGCTTTAATGATCGTTGTAATTATTTTTGTCTCTACTTTCTTTCTGGTGCAATTGGATTTGTGTCCGTCAGTGCTTGGTTTGAGTTGACTTGCTTTGTTTCAACAGTTCATTGGTGAGCTGAACGTTAAGATTTAATGTTTAGCTCACCACTCACACCTCACTCACTTTACCCTCACACTTGACTCACACTTGATCCTGTTTACTCACCTTTGCAACCCCCGACATTACCACTCTCTCGGGTTGAGGATGTCAAGCTAGCAGGCCCTTGGAGCCTGCTGGGAGCCGGAGCCAGGCCCCTGGAGCCTGCTGGGAGCCAGAGCCAGGCCCCTGGAGCCTGCTGGGAGCCGGATGCAGCATCCGGCTGGCGTGAGAGACACTGGCTGCTACTAGAGGAATAGAGGACTAAGGTCATGTAGAGATGATGCTCTAGTAAGCTGGAGGTGTAGAGCCTCACTCTTGTAGGATAATTGAGGCTCTTGTAACCTCAATGGTAACGTGACTCTTTTTTTCTTCTGCTTGCGTAGTTAGAGGACGTTGGGTCAGACGACCACTGTGGGAAGTGAGAGAATGCAATTAGTGAATAACTGACAAGTGGCCACTATTGCTTAATTACTGGCCAATGCAACTAACTTTGCAACAAGGGTGCATTAACTGCCCATGAAGGTTCTGCGTGACCTTTATGGGGCAGTTAATGAACAAGAGGAACCAGCTAAGTGTCAAGGATTAAAAGACTATAAGACCAAGAGCCAAGGACAAGCCTCACAAGGTGTTAGGAGCTCAACAAGAGGCTCCAGATCTATTAAATATACCTTTAATTCACTCTCGAAAGGTGGACCTCGAACTCGCGACCTTCAGATATAAGTCGTCGAAGACCACGTAGCCGAAGACCACGTCGTCGAAGACCACGTCGTCGAAGACCACGTCGTCGAGGCCCACGTCGTCGAAGACCACGTCGCCGAGGACCAGGTCGTCGAAGACCACGTCGCCGAAGACCACGTCGTCGAAGACCACGTCGCCGAGGACCAGGTCGTCGAAGACCACGTCGCCGAAGACCACGTCGTCGAAGACCACGTCGTCGAAGACCAGCTCGCCGAAGACCCTGTAATCTTAGCCAATCTGGCATCCTGTATCCGAACGTTCAGATCGCGCACTTGCGCTGTTTCCATCAAACCCAGAGAACTGTTAGAGAGCCAAACCCTGGAGCTGCCTAATCCCGACGGTTACAACCAGTTTAGATTAGTTCATTTGTTATGTTACAGCGGCACATAATGGGCTCACGAACCGAGCTCCAATCTTTGTGTAACTAAGCTTGTTGCCATGTTGATAATCCTAATCCCACAGTCGGTTTCAGCCTAATCCCGAGGAGTAGAGTAGAGGACGGTTGTGCTTTGAGGCTCAGGACCGTTGTAGCCTAAACCAGAGAGATAGTTCGCTGGCTTATACATCACTTGGAGCAGTCCAGTTGAAAAATGACCTAATGACACTGTTTTTGTTAATGTTGGTAAGGCCCTTGCAGTATGCTGATGTTGGTAAGGTCCCTTGCAGTATGCTGATGTTGGTAAGGTCCCGTGCAGTATGCTGATGTTGGTAAGACCCTTGCAGTATGTTGATGTTGGTAAGGTCCCTTGCAGTATGATGTGTAGCTTTACGAGTCTGTTCTGTTTCGAGGTCTCGATGTTTTTTGTTTGTCTCGTCTATAATTGTTTTCTTCAGTTGCTGGTAAATGCTTTAGCAAGTCCGCCTGTTCTTCTTCTTCTTCTTGGTTTGCTTCGTGTACCTGTACCTGGTGTCGTTTCTTTGTTTAGGCTTTTGTTTATGTAATAGCACCTTGGTGTAATTTATATATCACATGAAGGCGATGAGTCACAATAACGTGGCTAAAGTAAGTTGACCAGACCACACACTAGATTAAGTCTAGTGTGTGGTCTGGACCACATTAAGTCCGTCCTGGACCATTCTCAAGTCGATTGTGTGACTTGAGAATGGTCCAGGATGGACCGAAACGTCGTCGTCCCTTCACCTTCTAGTGTGTGGTCTGGTCAACTATATACAGTATGTACATTACTATGTGTGTATTTAGCTACATGTACTCACCTATCACCTAAATATGTTTACAACGTCGAGCGCTAACTCCTGAGCCCCACCTTGCCATCTGTCGGTTGTTTAATGCTAAACAAAACGTTCTTTCTAACATCGCTGAGAATCTTTTAATTCTCGGTGATAATCGTGGCCGAGTGGGTTAAGGTTTTAGGTGTCTGGGAATCACCAAAATGCAGGTTCGAGTCTCTCAATTGCCTCAAAATGATATTCCTTGATATATCTCGCCCTTGTTATTTCATTGCGAACTGATTCTCAAGTTACAATCAAAATCTCCTTTGTTCTGCCTTGCCTTAGTCCTCTTGTTCTACTCTACCTTATACTGAACATGTCCTCGTGTTCTGCCCTGCCTTAGTCCTCTTGTTCTACTCTACCTTATACTGAACATGTCCTCGTGTTCTGCCCTGCCTTAGTCCTCTTGTTCTACTCTACCTTATACTGAACATGTCCTCGTGTTCTGCCCTGCCTTAGTCCTCTTGTTCTACTCTACCTTATACTGAACATGTCCTCTTGTTCTGCCTTGCCTTAGTCCTCTTGTTCTACTCTACCTTATACTGAACATGTCCTCTTGTTCTGCCCTGCCTTAGTCCTCTTGTTCTACTCTACCGTATACTAAACATGTCCTCTTGTTCTGCCCTGCCTTAGTCCTCTTGTTCTACTCTACCGTATACTAAACATGTCCTCTTGTTCTGCCCTGCCTTAGTCCTCTTGTTCTACTCTACCTTATACTGAACATGTCCTCGTGTTCTGCCCTGCCTTAGTCCTCTTGTTCTACTCTACCTTATACTGAACATGTCCTCGTGTTCTGCCCTGCCTTAGTCCTCTTGTTCTACTCTACCTTATACTGAACATGTCCTCGTGTTCTGCCCTGCCTTAGTTCTCTTGTTCTACTCTACCTTATACTGAACATGTCCTCTTGTTCTGCCCTGCCTTAGTCCTCTTGTTCTACTCTACCGTATACTGAACATGTCCTCTTGTTCTGCCCTGCCTTTGTTCTTTTGTTCTACTCTACCTTATACTGAACATGTCCTCGTGTTCTGCCCTGCCTTACACATTTCCTCTTTAGATGCCTTATCGTGTCTCCTGAGAGCCCTACATGTGATGTGCAGACGGTGTTTGAGTGCTCCTTTGTGTGATCCTCGGCTTTCTGGCTGTTCTCTCTCCGTCTAACACACGTTCAAGATCACTGCAGGTTTCTTCATTAATAACTTCACTGAAACAAGTGAAACAAGGCATCTATAATTGTGGCACTGGCAGGCTCCTTCCGCTTATTGTTGAGTTGTTAGTGTGTGTCTGAGAGAGAGAGAGAGAGAGAGCGAGAGAGAGAGAGAGAGAGAGAGAGAGAGAGAGAGAGAGAGAGAGAGAGAGAGAGAGAGAGAGAGAGAGAGAGAGAGAGAGAGAGAACATGCATGAGGGGAAACATAATATGGGAAGGCTGGAGGATAAGGGACAAAGCTCCCCCTCCCTGGTGAAGCCAACACGCGCCCGCCAACACCTACACGAGACGAGTGAGAGGACCCACCGAGAGGGGAGGAGATGGTGGGGTAGGGTGCAGGGAGGGGTGGAGAGGGAGGGGTGGGGAGGGGAGGGGTCACGTGACGTGACAAGTGTGACTCAGGTGTCCAGTTACAGTTAACTGGTCACTTGGACATCAGTTCACTTGGACATCAGTTCACTTGGACATCAGTTCACTTGGACATCAGTTCACTTGGACATCAGCTTACTTGGACATCAGTTCACTTGGACATCAGTTCACTTGGACATCAGTTCACTTGGACATCAGTTCACTTGGACATCAGATCACTTGGACATCAGATCGCATGAACTTTAACTGTT
>WNGS01000411.1:20219718-20237592 GCA_020271785.1 Procambarus virginalis
ATATATAATTTATATTATATATATATATATATATAGTAATATATATATATAATATATATAATATATATATATATATATATAATATATATATATATATTAATATATTATATAATATATATAATATATATATATATATATTATATAATATATATAATATTATATATATATATATATATATATATATATATATATAATATATATATATATATATATATATATATATATATATTTTGCATTTGTGTTCCTCACGTGTTGCCCCAAAAAATGAGGTGATTTGATAAAATGCTATGCCCAAGATAACATCCAGGTGCCGGCGGGGAAGTGGTTCATATAGCCTCGGCTATCACTTCCTTATGTACGGTCGTGATGGTCAAGTGGTTTAAGGCATCCCTGTACATACCAGTTGCGTTGCTCCTGGGAGTATGGGTTCGAATCACTTCTGGGGTGTGAGTTTTCAGTTGTATCTAGTCCTGGGGACCATTCAGGCTTGTTTGCATTTGTGTTCCTCACGTGTTGCCCCAAAAAATGAGGCGATTTGATAAAATGCTATGCCCAAGATAACCATCCAGGTGCCGGCGGGGAAGTGGTTCATATAGCCTCGGCTATCACTTCCTTATGTCCGGTCGTGATGGTCAAGTGGTTTAAGGCATCCCTGTACATACCAGTTGCGTTGCTCCTGGGAATATGGGTTCGAGTCACTTCTGGGGTGTGAGTTTTCAGTGATATATATATATATATATATATATATATATATATATATATATATATATATGTATATATATATGTATATATATATGTATATATATATATGTATATATATATGTATATATATATGTATATATATATATATATATATATATATATATATATATATATATATATATATATATATATATATATATATATTCATTTCATTCACTAGAGTAATAGGAGCCTCAAACACACGACCACCAGCATCAGGGGAATGAGTGGTTTATTGACTGAACCACAAGTTAGCCACATTAGGGAAGGATGTCAGTCGATAGAACACTTGTCTCTCACGCTGGAGGTCGCGTGTTCGAGGCCCCTATTTCCCTGATGAATGTAATGTTAATATCCACAGTATTGTGGCTGGCAATTTATATGACTCAGGCATTGATTGCCTAATTCTTCTGTGTTTAAGTGTGGCTGCCCAAGGAAGGCTTAAAGTTTCAGTTTGGGCAGCAATTTGGAGTCTCTGAAATCTTACCTTATTGTGGGTAGTTCATGACTCAGTCGACAGAGCACTCATCTCTCATGCTGAAGGTAATGTGTTCGAGGCTTCTATTGCCCAGGTGAATAAAATATGTATATATCAAAGAGATGCTTGAATGGTTCCCCAAGCTATAAAGCACTGTGAGCTCTATGACCCCGACCAGAACTCGAACCCACATAGCCAGAGATAACCCCTCCCCCCCTCCTAGCATACACTTTCCAATTTCAGAATTGCTTTTAAATACATGGATGGTGAAATAATAAAGAAAATCTTCACAACCTTTGTTAGACAAAAGCTGGAATATACAGTGGCAGTATGGTGCCCATATCTTATGAAGTACATCAACAAAGTGGAAAAGGTGGAAATACAGTACAGTACATTCAACTAAATGACTCCCAGAACTGAAGGACAAGAGCTACGAGGAGAGGTTAGTGGCATTAAATATGCCAAAAAATGAAGATAGAAGAAAAAGATGTGATATGATCACTACATTCAAAATAGTAACAGGAATCGATAAAATTGCTAGGGAAGAATTCCCGAGACCTGGAATTTCAAGGACATGAGGTCATATATTTAAACTAACTAAACAAAGCTGCTGAAGAAATATATGAACATTTACTTATGCAAACAGAGTGGTCGATGGTTGGAACAAGTTAGGTGAGAAGGTGGTGGAGGCCCAAACCGTCAGTAGTTTCAAAGCATTATATGACAAAGAGTGCTGGGAAGATGGGACGCCACGAGTGTAGCTCTCATCCTGTAACTACACTTAGGTAATTACAGTGCTGAAACCATTTCTTACGCAATTGTTGGTGAGTGTGGTTTCAGTACTGTGTATGCAGGGAAGATGGGGCTATGCAGGTTTGAGTCCTGGTTGGATCATAGAATTCTTAGTGATATATATTGTTTTGCCAAGCATTAGTGAGCAAAAGGATTACATAGATCTATTTTTGTTACAATGATGTATATTGCAGTTTGTGCTGTGATTGTCATACTATTGAATGCTTGGTAATGATGGTACAGTATTAGGATAGTAAACATATTTTTATTTTTCACCTCACTGTTTAGCAATACAAAATTTTTAATTTAGGAATCAAATATTTGAGTCATAGATAAGATGTCACCTATGTTTTGGAGTAAAATATTCATTTAATATCATCTTCAGTTAGCAACACGTTGGATATAGAATTTATCCTGTGGTGAGTTGGCAGCAACAATCAATAGTGAAATGGCATGAATTAGTCAGGAACCTAAACATGATAGAAGTCTTTTCACCAACACGTCAAATAAATCTATACTTTGTCTAAAGGGCCCCATGTCTAAATATGCTGCTTATTCAGTATATTCTACCAAAGATCTTATTGCCCTAAATAGTCATAGATTTCAGTTCTTTGAATATTTTGCGGGGGAATGCTAGAAATTAAGCAAAGCTCAGCAGTTCATTAATCCATTAAGAAATATGGAATTTTTTAACACATTCCAGAATCTAGTTCATATTTATAAGGCTTGTCCAGGTGTGCATGCTACTGTGCAAGTGAGCAAGAGAGTATCTGGTGTGTTCTGAGTGACTGGTGAACATACACATGTGTGTTTGCATGTACAGTGCTCATGCATGTTGAGTGTATTCATTGCTACATATGATTGTACATTTCTTTTAATATGTCAGATTTTATTGTAAATCAAAGTTTATGTAGATTACAATTGTCACTGTAATTGTCATGCACTGTGTCACAGGTAAATGTAATTTATTTTTGCAAAGGAAAAAATAAAATTGAAAGACTCTTTCGAATGAGCCATTTACCTCGTGGACAGTTGTATGTGTGGAACAGAGAAAGGCTCTTTGAGGTTATTGAGTGATGTGGTGGAAGAGAGGGAATTAAGGTTTGAATGGTATTAAGAACGGTATCCAGGATACGTTGCTCATGACCCAATCGTGGTTAAATGAGAAACCTCTGCTTCTGGAATATCTCTTCTGGTCAGTTACATGAAGTATCACTGGCTTCCATTTTCAGGTGTTTTTTATTAGGGCTTTCATTATGTTAATATACAAATGTATGAGGATCTTTCCCCCTTTACTCAAGACATCTCATGAGCTTGGATGAGGGGGGTTTGATTTTCATTCAGATTTCTCATTATGCGGCTTCCAATAGAATTTATGATACCAAAGCTGCTCTAGAGTATGAGCAACTGATGTGACAGGGTTACTAATTATGTTCCTGCCTCAATCTAATAAAATTTATTATACTATACTTATATTTTTGTTCGGAGTGTGCTTCAAGTCAAATACTGTAATAACATTCATATCACTGAAAATGTAATTATTTTCATATCAGTAAGTAAAGCATATGATGGTCTCCAAATCAACAGTATGTATATTTAATGCTATAACTCCTGTTCATTGTAAATTCAACCTAGTCCAATAAATAAATTGTAAATGTCTTTCTAAGGTTACCGTTTTCTGGAAACTCAACCAAGTACAACTTGCAAAATCAAAAAAAAAAAAATCAAGAAGCTGAGTACTGTTGCAGCTTCTTAAAAAAAATATATATATATTTAATACTTAATTTTGGGAAAATTATTGTTAGGAGCTGTAATAAAATGGAGATTTTGAGTGCAATATTTTGATACCTGATTGCCTTACTATTTATAGTTTATTATTTAGTCTTATAAAAAGGAACAATTGTATCTGGGCTTTAGTTCTCTTGCCATTAAGATAAAAATAAAGAATTCAGAAACTTGTAAAATGTCTAATGTGTACAAGCAAGGAATTTTCCTAACTGTAGGTTCATAAACATTATCGTTATCATTATTACAATAGCAATATATTAAAAACATTTTATATTTGGTTTCCCAAAGAGTAAAATTTGATAATTTAGGGTAAAGTCAGCAGTCGTTGGTCTCTTAAGCTAACCTTTTTGTACTTGCCAGTTGATTCAAAATATGTTTAGAATAATTAGAAAAAACTATGGGATAAATTGAAAGAGAAGGTTATGTATAAAATAAGACTAAACTCTAGTGAGTAGATGCAATACTTCCTGAGATGTAAGTGAACCATGTCAACAATGATACAGCCTGCATCAAGTGGAGAGCCACCAACTTATTTGACCTATCTTCAAAGGAAATTGATCAGTATAAATATGTATATTATGATCAATATTATACCTATTTAACTTTTAACATTATTATTATTATAATAACATGTATACATATACTGTACAGCTCATGCATGCAGTATAGTTCTATCCTCCAGATGGCTTGTATCATGAGAACCAATGAATGCTATGATTTGATATTATTATACAAGGTAAAAAGGCATGTTAGTATGTTTATGTTATTTTTCAACCGATTTGGAGACAAATTTTTAGGATGACTCCTCCCTGAAGTCAACTTCAGGCATTTGTCACTCCAGCTACTCCTGAGTGGCTACATTCTTGGGTACCACTGACCATTAAGATCTGACATTAATGTGCAAGGGAGCATAGTGTGTCGGCATGTCTAAGTGTTATCTTAAGTTGATTTGGAGACACTTGGTTTAGAGGCACTTGGTTCCTGACAGCTGGATGGACAACACTTTGGACTCATAGTCCTGAGGTTCCGGGTTCGATCCCCGGTAGAGGCGGAGACAAATGGGCAAAATGTTTCTTTCACCCTGATGCCCTGTTACCCAGTAGTAATAGGTACCTGGGAGTTAGACAGATGCTACAGGCTGCTTCCTGGGGTAGGTGTAACAAAAAAGAGGCCTGGTTGAGGACTGGGCTGCAGGAACGTTAAGCCCCGAAATCATCTCAAGATATAGGAGGCACTTAGGATTCACATTGGCACCATCTTGGAAACAGTATTTTTTCCTTTAATGCACCTTTCTATGTGTCTTACCTTGTGTAATTTTACAGTCTAAATTAAACTCCTAAGTATGCCTCAAAATAAAGAGAAAGAAAGTACAGGTAAATAAAACAAAACACCTTACCATTTTAGAGGCCACCCCAAAATATTCTTACATTATTTTGTAAGAAACATGCATATTAGAAAAAGGATTTTTTTTTATTATGCCAGTTGTTTCTTTTTATATATTCTCCATATTTTATCAAGTTATTACAGTATATTATTAAAAATTCCTAAAAGTATTAGGACTAGCTAGAGAATTTTTTCCCACAGCGACCGACGACCTTACCCTATATAAAAATGTTTTAATGTTTAAAGCAATAATTAAATTCACAGTAATTACTTTGTTTTCCCCAATATCAAAATTTAATTCTGAATTACAAAGGTAAAATATTTATATAATTATATTTTTTTTCACTAAATTATAAATTACATTATATAGCTTATATATACTGTACAGTATATGCAAAGGTGGGCAGGACAGCACTCCAAAAAAGGACCATATTCCTGAGGACTGTGACTGGGAAAGTTGGTCGTTTTTCCAGGTACAGTAGGACCAAAATGGGAACCGACGGTCCATTTTAAAGCAATTTCAGATGGTCCAAAATATCTAAGTCATTTTTTTTAAAATGATGGAAAAATTTATCTGTGAGAAACTTGTGAAATGGAAGCCCATCACCATCTGCAAGGACTTAATCCCAATCCAGCATTTAAGGGCTTGTTTATCAAATTCATTATGTTTATCCCCTCCATTTTCACCATGGTGAGGCCATGGTGAACTTCTCCATGAATTTTCTCTTTGAGAAAAGAAATCCTTAAGCCAAAGGGATCAGGGCTCAGTGACATCCATTTTAAAATGCTAGTCTTCTTGAAGGGGAAAGTGTAGTACAGTATAGTATTCAACGTATTCTTTCATTTTTCTTAGTTTCGTTATAGTGTATGTATTAATTATATTATTTGGAATTTAACTTTTTCTAAAATTAAATATTAATGATTTCTGGTGTTTTCAACTGCATTTCAGTTAATTATTTCACTTATTTTTAATGCAAGGTTGAAGAACAGAGTCGGTCATAATTCTTCTCTTCCGAAAGAACCGGGACCGTCGGTCCATTTGAGGCATGACTGGAACTGGGACTTTTTTTTTTTTTTTTGAGGATCAGTTGCCCACCTTTGGGTATATGTATTTTTACAGTGGATTCTCAATTATCCAAACTTTTTAATTTCAGCATGGTAGATAATTTGTGACTAAAATTACTGTTTTAATTACCATAAACTAAAGAACATACTGTATTTGTACTTTTAGTTCTGTACAGTAATTTGATATAAAGAATATGTACCAAGGTAATGTTTAACATATTGTTAATTTTTTTTGTATATTTTTATATTTATCTCAAACATAAATTCATGTTCGGTCCAAGAATATCTCTTAAATGTCACAAAATATCCGAATGAACTTTAATATATTTGAGAATACATATTATCCAGTTAAGTTTCCTTTGCTTAACCTGGTCCTTCAAACAATCTAGTTTTGGATGATCATGATGCCACTGTAAATGTACAGTAATTGCATTTCTTATGAGAACTGCTGTTAGGTCTGACACTAGAATTTGCAGAGTTGTTGAATGATTGAAGAGATTAATGTATGTGCACCCATCTGCTTTACATGCAGGGACTAACTTGTTATAGAATAATAAAGTTTGTGATTGTATATATGTATCGTGTATGTTTTGCATTTAGTCCTAATCAAGTGTTAGATAATAAGTTTCAGATTTATCAGTGTGAAATATGGCTTAAATGGGAGAATTTAGAAAGAGCAACTGTTGCACAGAAAGCTTTGACTTACCTGGTATGTTGCAAAATACTGATTGACATTGGTTTCACAAACAGGTTTTTTTTTTAACTGGAATTGAGAAGTATATTTATTTATTTATTTATTTATTTATTTATTTATTTACATACAAGAAGGTACATTGGATTTGTGAGAATACATAGCATAGTATTTACAATCTTGTAAAGCCACTAGTATGCGCAGCGTTTCGGGCAGAAAATGTGAATGTATATCAGTGAAGTATACTGTATTTATTTATTTATTTATTTATATACAAGAAGGTACATTGGGTTTGTGAGAATACATAGCATAGTAATTACAATCTTGTAAAGCCACTAGTACGCGCAGCGTTTCGGGCAGAAAATGTGAATGTATATCAGTGAAATACAGAATACCTAAATAGAGTAGTGTACAGTACACTAAAGTAATTATTACTGTCCTATATACTCTACTCTTACATGATTAAATATCATTAAAAATAATTTAATATAATTTAACAAAAGATTTAAATTACAGTAATGAATGAGAGTAGGGTAGAATTGATGTGTTTCAGATGAGGGGATGTTCCATCAAGCTTCTCCAGCCAAAGTATTTGTTACATGGCCAACAGATTAGTTGCTTAAAGATTACTCTACACAGCCTTTATTTTATGTTGCTTCTTTTGTACACCTCCCATCTTAATTTTTTGTGCTTTTGAAAGTCATAGTATTATGAATACTGTGTGCCTAATATGTCTCACATAAAAACTCAAAGAAAAATAAAACTTATACAAGGTGTTGATAGTGTTATGCAGATGATGATTTGCAATAATGGGGCTTAAGAATGTTGGCCAAACAACACACTATTAGATGAAAAGATGACGACATTTCGGTTCGTCCTGGACCATTATCAAGTTGATTGTAGTCAATTTTCTTGATAGTGTTATTTCGTGTAAATTTCACATTATATTTATTTTTTAATACATATTTTCAGAATTAGTACATCACATTCCAGACAGCAAGCAAATTTTGCTGGTATGTGGCATGCAGTGCTGCCCCACCCACTATAAAAAAGTACAGTATTACTGTATTGAGAAAATCAGTTGGAGCACTAAGGTGACTCGAACCAGCAATCAAGTAACTCCCAGCCGTGTACCTTACCCCTGTACTATGACTTGGTGTAAGTTATACAACCTGGGATTCCATTGTAGGATGTCTGGAGGCTTCTACTGAAGCCAGTCCAAGTTTTACACGTAACCCCTGAGCACTCTGGTGTAGGTAAAGTAGTTCATCAACCATATGCTTCAGCTTCAGATACACAAAGAAATCACACTAACGTGATATATATCAATGAGAAACTCAACAGGAGTACTGAGGTGACTCGATTCAATGATCAAGGAACTCCTTGTTATAGGTGTAAAGTGCATAGCTGGGAGTTCCTTGATCGCTAGTTCAAGTCACCTCAGTGCTCCAATTGATTTTCTCATTGATATACTGTATATGTATCAATATGTTAATATACAGTACTGTATATATACATGTATTGATATACTGTATATGTATCAATATATTGATACTATACAGTACTGTATATATACAGTAGTGTGATTTCTTTGTGAAAATTATTATTCATTAATATTGTTACTAATTCATTAATTTTACTTCTTGGAACTTACTAGTTATTACTAAGACATAATTCCTAAAGCTATACCATTTAAAACAATTCAGAAGAATTACTGACCAGAAAATATATATACATGTTAGGTTTATATCGAGGTTCTCCCCAAGGTCAAATTGCAACCCCAAGCTGACTAACTCATGGGTACCTATTTACTGCTAGGTGAACAGTCCATTAGGTGATAGGAAAAGTGCCTAAACATTTGTCCTGCCAGGGATTCAAACCTGAAAATCCCAATTGATATATATATATATACTTCCCACCTTTGACAAAAGAATTATATTTATTTATTTATTTGTTTATTTATATACAAAAAGGTACATTGGGTTTATGAGAGTACAGTACATAGCATTGATGTTTTTACATTCTTGTAAAGCTACTAGCACACATAGCATTTTGGGCAGGTCCTTAATCTAACATCTAACAGTGGCTGTACTGTCATAAACCAAATGTACAGTACCTTCTTGTATATATATAAATAAATAAATAAATAAATAAATAAATAAATAAATAAATAAATAAATAAATAAATAACATATAATTCTAAGTTAGTAATTTCTAGCAAAATTGAAAATATGTTAACAAGTATATTTGTAAGAAAATTTGACAAAGGTTAGTAGGTACAGTAATCATATATTCACATGAAGGTACATTGAGTTGGCGAGATTTCATAAGATTGGTATTTTTACATTCTTGCCAAGCCACTAACATGCATAGCATTTTGGACAGGTTCTTAATCTAACCTATCTAATATATAATAATACAGTAATAATAATAATAACAATTTATTATTATTATTATTACTGTATTATCAAGTAAGATGAAAAGGTACATTGTAGCAAAGTTTTATATCAACAAATAACCACAATACTGTATAAATTTAGAGAGGAGATTACACTGGTAAAGATATATGTCTTAAGTACTAATATTGGGGGAAGTGGGTAGTACAAGATACAGTGTGAGTTTGAAGCACAAGGTAGGAAACTATGAGGATGAAATTATGTACTTTTTGGTTTCAATTTTGAACAGCGCATAGGTGGACAATTTTTTAATACATCAGGGAATGCGTTCCATAGACTGGGTCCTTTTATTTGCAAGGAGTGTTTGCACAAACCTAGCCTGACTGGGGATATCAAAGAGATCTTTATTTCTGGTGTGGCACTCATGGGTTCTATTACATCTGTCAAGGAATAGTTTCAGATAAATATTAGCCTTTAGGAACAAGGTTTTGTACACGTAAATAGCACATGAGAATGTGTGGAGTGAGTGTATGTTTACACATTAAGGGACTTAAACAGAGGAGCTGTGTGTTTATAACCCTGTGGTTGAAAAAGCATCTCCTGTTCTCAGTTATACATTGTGTCTTGTTGAGCTTGAAACTGTTTGTGTTTGTGTTTGAACGTATGCTGTTACCTTTAACTGTTATGTCAGAGACAATTTACTGACCCCTCATTTCAATATTAATACCTCCAGTTATTAATATGAAGATTGAAGAGCATTGAATGTTAGCCATTGCCTGTGCCAAACTGTTCCTACTGCTTTTGCCAAGCTGTGGCTACTGTCTGTGCCAAGCTGTGGTTACTGCCCGTGCCAAGCTGTGGCTACTGCCTGTGCCAAGCTGTGGCAACCCTGGAGTGCCCCCTAATATTTGACAAACGATTCATTCAAATCAAATCAAATCAGCCTGTGCCAAGCTGTGGCTACTGCCTGTGCCAAGCTGTGGCTACTGCCTGTGCCAGGCTGGGCTACTGCCCGTGCCAAGCTGTGGCTACTGCTTGTGCCCAGCTGTGGCTACTGATAATGCCAAGCTGTGGCTACTGCCTGTGTCCAACTGTGGTTACTGCCTGTACTAAGCAGTGGTTACTGCCCCTGCCAAGCTGTTCCTACTGCCTGAAGGAAAAGCTATGGCTACTGGTAGTGCCCAGCTGTGGTTACTGTCTGTGCCAAGCTGTGGTTACTGTCTGTGCCAAGCTGTCAAATCAAATCAAATCAAATCAAATATTTATTGAGGTAAAGTACATACATACAAGGTGAGATACAAAACATTGATGGATTTATAGATAGAGCTAGTACATACAATGCCTAAAGCCACTATTACGCAAAGCGTTTCGGGCAGGCACAGCTTCTCATTCTAAGCTGTGGCTATTGTTCATTCTAAGCTGTGGCTACTGCCCGTGCTAAGCTGTGGCTACTCCCCGTTTCAAGCTGTGGCTACTGCCCGTGTCAAGCTGTGGCTACTGCCCATGTCAAGCTGTGGCTACTGCCCATGCCAAGCTGTGGCTACTGCTCATTCTAAGCTGTGGCTACTGCTCATTCTAAGCTGTGGCTACTGCTCATTCTAAGCTGTGGCTACTGCCTGTATTAAGATGTGGCTACTGATAATGCCAAGCTGTGGCTACTGCTCATTCTAAGCTGTGGCTATTTCTCATTCTAAACTGTGGCTACTGCTTATTCTAAGCTGTGGCTACTGCTCATTCTAAGCTGTGGCTACTGCTCATTCTAAGCTGTGGCAACTGCTCATTCTAAGCTGTGGCTACTTCTCATTCTAAGCTGTGGCTACTGCTCATTCAAAGCTGTGGCTACTGCTCATTCTAAACTGTGGCGACTTCTCATTCTAAGCTGTGGCTACTGATAATGCCAAGCTGTGGCTACTGATAATGCCAAGCTGTGGCTACTGCCTTTGCCCAACTGCGGTTACTGCCTGTGCCCAGCTATGGCAACCATCTGTGCCAAGCTGTGGCTACTGCCCGTGCCAAGCTGTGGCCACTGCCCTTGCCAAGCTGTGGCCACTGCCCGTTTTTAAGCTGTGGCTACTGCCCGTGCCAAGCTGTGGCTACTGGCCATACCAAGCTGTGGCTACTGCCTGTGCCAAGTTGTGGCTACTGCCCGTGCCAAGCTGTGGCTACTGCCCGTGCCAAGCTGTGGCTACTGCCTGTGCCAAGCTATGGCCACTGCCCATGCCAAGCTGTGGCTACTGCCCGTACCAAGCTGTGGCTACTGGCCATGCCAAGCTGTGGCTACTACCCATGCCAAGCTGTGGCTACTGCCCGTGCCAAACTGTGGCTACTGCCCATGCCAAGCTGTAGCCACTGCCCATGTCAAGCTGTGGCCACTGCCCGTGCCAAGCTGTGGCCAATTCCCCTGACCAAGCTGCAGCCACTGACCGTGCCAAGCTGTGGCTACTGCTAGTGCCAAGCTGTGGCTACTGGCCGTGCCAAGCTGTGACTACTGCCCGTGCCAAACTGTGGCTACTGCCCGTGCCAAACTGTGGCTACTGCCCATGCCAAACTGTGGCTACTGCCCATGCCAAGCTGTAGCCACTACCCATGTCAAGCTGTGGCCACTGCCTGTGCCAAGCTTTGGCTACTGCCCGTGCCAAGCTGTGGCCAATTCACCTGACCAAACTGTGGCCACTGCTCGTGCCATGCTGTGGCCAATTCACCTGACCAAGCTGTGGCCACTGCCCGTGCCAAGCTGTGGCTACTGCTAGTGCCAAGCTGTGGCTACTGCCCGTGACAAGCTGTGACCACTGCCCATGCCAAGCTGTGGCTACTGCCCGTGCCAAGCTGTGGCTACTGCCTGTGCCAAGCTGTGGCCACTGTCCGTGCCAAGCTGTGGCTGCTCCCTGTGCCAAGCTGTGGCTACTCCCTGTGCCAAGCTGTGGCCACTGTCTGTGCCAAGCTGTGGCTACTGCTAGTGCCTAGCTGTGGCTACTGCCCGTGCCAAGCTGTGGCTATTGCCCGTGCCAAGCTGTGGCCTCTGTCTGTGCCAAGCTGTGGCTACTCCCCGTGCCAAGCTGCGGCCACTCCCCGTGCCAAGCTGCGGCCACTCCCCGTGCCAAGCTGTGGCTACTGCCCGTGCCAAGCTGTGGCTACTGCTAGTGCCAAGCTGTGGCTACTGCCCGTGACAAGCTGTGGCCACTGGTCGTGCCAATTAAGCTGTGGCCACTGGCCGTGCCAAGCTGTGGCTACTGCCCGTGCCAATTAAGCTGTGGCTACTGCCTGTGCCAAGCTGTGGCCACTGTCCGTGCCAAGCTGTGGCCACTGTCCGTGCCAAGCTGTGGCTACTGCTAGTGCCAAGCTGTGGCTACTGCCCGTGCCAAGCTGTGGCTACTGCCCGTGCCAAGTTGTGGCTACTGTCCGTGCCAAGCTGTGGCTACTTCCCGTGCCAAGCCGTGGCCACTCCCCGTGCCAAGCTGTGGCTACTGCCCATGCCAAGCTGTGGCTACTGCCCATGCCAAGCTGTGGCTACTGCTAGTGCCAAGCTGTGGCCACTGCCCGTGCCAAGCTGTGGCCACTGCCCGCGCCAAGCTATGGCTACTGCTAGTGCCAAGCTGTGGCTACTGCTAGTGCCAAGCTGTGGCTGCTGCCCGTGACAAGCTGTGGCTACTGCCCGTGCCAAGCTGTGGCTACTGCCTTTGTCAAGCTGTGGCCACTGCCCGTGCCAAGCTGTGTCTACTCCCCGTGCCAAGCTGTGGTTACTGCTCATCCCAACATGCAGCTACTGCTAATGCTAAGCTGTGGCTACTGGCCGTGCCAAGCTGTGGCTACTGGCCGCGCCAAGCAGTGTTCCAGTATACTGCTGGTTATCATGGTGGAGCATCTGCATGGTAGAAAATAACAGCGGGGCGCCAAATTGACATACTGTCCTGTTTTCTGCTTTGGAGCCTGGTTGATACCTGGTTGATACCTGATTGATGGGGTTCTGGGAGTTCTTCTACTCCCCAAGCCCGGCCCGAGGCCAGACTTGACTTGTGAGAGTTTGGTCCACCAGGCTGTTGCTTGGAGCGGCCCGCAGGCCCACATACCCACCACAGCCCGGTTGGTCCGGCACTCCTTGAAGGAAACAGTCTAGTTGTCCACGGTTGTTCCTGTAATATTTCTGATGCTTGCTGGTAGGACGTTGAACAACTGTGGATCTCTGATGTTCATGCAGTGTTCTCTGGCAGGTCAGGGTAAGAGCACTTTAGTACAACAGTTTTTTGACGTTGGGGGACCTTAGGAGGGCGGGTTGCTGCATGGGTCTGCCTGGGTTCTTACAAGTACTGTACCAGCACTTCTCTTATTATAATACTGCTAATGAATGTTAAACGTGAATTAGCATAAATTTACTCAGAAGTTAGTTTAGTTTATTTATTATGCGCCCCATACCCATCTAGTGGGGGGGGGGTAGTGGAAAGTGTTACAGCGGCACATAATGGGCTCAGGGACTGAACCCCACAATTCATTTAGCTAAGCAAGTTACAATCTTGATGAGCTAGTTACAAAATTCAATGCACATTATTACAACAATGGGCTCGAGACCGACCACAAGTATAGTTTCAAAATTAAGTAATTGCCATATGTGGAGAGCTAGTGTCACAATAACAGAAATAATGTCGTTTTATAACAAATCAAGACCAAAATGGTTGGTGGCGCCAAAGGAAGTCGACGATTGTCAACTTTTTCGCCGCCTACCACTATATTTCGTTTTAAAATGAGTTTATTTCTGAGTGAATTATTATTTATTCGCGTTCTACGTTCATTGCCAATATTACAGTAAGAAAATATTTTTCTTTACGTAATTCGTAAGAGTTTTGGTTAGCTGTGGGATCCGTGACGACACATGTTGACCCAGTGGGCGTCATGGCGGCGCCGGCGGCGCCCTCCACCCACAACACCCACACCATGAGTGTCGTCTGCGGCGCCCTCCACCCACTCCTGCACCCACAACACCCGCCCCATGAGTACCGTCTGCTGTCGCTCATGTGGTGCTGTAAGCTCTGCCGGTAAGAACCCTTCCTGTGGTACATGACCAAGGGATCAGAGGACATGCAAGGTTACCTGTACGAAACTCTCCAACCATAACACACTTTGGTTGCTAACTGTAGGAAGTAACTGTGTGATTTGCTAACTGTAGGAAGTAACTGTGTGATTTGCTAACTGTAGGTAGTAACTAAGTGATTGTAACCTATCCACCGCTGCCCACTGGATGGGGGGCGGTGTGCAGGACAAACATATCAATTGTGACACTAGCTCTCCACATATGTCAGTTGCTTAATTTAGAAACTGTACTGGTGGTCGGTCTCGAACCCATTGTTGATGTGACGACTTATATTGAATTTTGTAATTAGCTCATCAAGATTGTAACTTGCTTAGCTAAATGAATTGTGGGGCTCAGTCCCTGAGCCCATTATGTGCCGCTGTAACACTTTCCACTACCGCCCACAAGATGGGTATGGGGTGCATAATAAATGAACTAAACTCATACTACTGTAGTACACTCTACAACATTATTGTAGTGGCGTGGTGTGGTCAGTGTGGTGGTAGTGGCGTGGGTGGTCAGCGTGGTGGTAGTGGTGTGGTGTGGTCAGTGTGGTGGTAGTGGTGTGGTGTGGTCAGTGTGGTGGTAGTGGTGTGGTGTGGTCAGTGTGGTGGTAGTGGCGTGGTGTGGTCAGTGTGGTGGTAGTGGCGTGGTGTGGTCAGTGTGGTGGTAGTGGCGTGGTGTGGTCAGTGTGGTGGTAGTGGCGTGGTGTGGTCAGTGTGGTGGTAGTGGTGTGGTGTGGTCAGTGTGGCGGTAGTGGCGTGGTGTGGTCAGTGTGGCGGTAGTGGCGTGGTGTGGTCAGTGTGGTGGTAGAGGCGTGGTGTGGTCAGTGTGGTGGTAGTGGCGTGGTGTGGTCAGTGTGGTGGTAGTGGTGTGGTGTGGTCAGTGTGGTGGTAGTGGTGTGGTGTGGTCAGTGTGGTGGTAGTGGTGTGGTGTGGCCAGTGTGGTGGTAGTGGCGTGGTGTGGTCAGTGTGGTGGTAGTGTTGTGGTGTGGTCAGTGTGGTGGTAGTGGTGTGGTGTGGCCAGTGTGGTGGTAGTGGCGTGGTGTGGCCAGTGTGGTGGTAGTGGCGTGGTGTGGTCAGTGTGGTGGTAGTGGTGTGGTGTGGTCAGTGTGGTGGTAGTGGTGTGGTGTGGTGTGGTCAGTGTGGTGGTAGTGGTGTGGTCAGTGTGGTGGTAGTGGCGTGGTGTGGTCAGTGTGGTGGTAGTGGCGTGGTGTGGGCAGTGTGGTGGTAGAGGCGTGGTGTGGTCAGTGTGGTGGTAGTGGTGTGGTCAGTGTGGTGGTAGTGGCGTGGTGTGGTCAGTGTGGTGGTAGTGGCGTGGTGTGGTCAGTGTGGTGGTAGTGGCGTGGTGTGGCCAGTGTGGTGGTAGTGGTGTGGTGTGGCCAGTGTGGTGGTAGTGGCGTGGTGTGGTCAGTGTGGTGGTAGTGGTGTGGTGTGGTCAGTGTGGTGGTAGTGGCGTGGTGTGGTCAGTGTGGTGGTAGTGGCGTGGTGTGGCCAGTGTGGTGGTAGTGGTGTGGTGTGGCCAGTGTGGTGGTAGTGGCGTGGTGTGGTCAGTGTGGTGGTAGTGGCGTGGTGTGGTCAGTGTCAGTGTAGTGGTAGTGGCGTGGTGTGGTCAGTGTGGTGGTAGTGGCGTGGTGTGGCCAGTGTGGTGGTAGTGGCATGGTGTGGACAGTGTGGTGGTAGTGGCTTGGTGTGGTCAGTGTGGTGGTAGTGGCGTGGTGTGGCCAGTGTGGTGGTAGTGGCGTGGTGTGGCCAGTGTGATGGTAGTGGCGTGGTGTGGTCAGTGTGGTGGTAGTGGCGTGGTGTGGCCAGTGTGGTGGTAGTGGCGTGGTGTGGCCAGTGTGGTGGTAGTGGCGTGGTGTGGTCAGTGTGGTGGTAGTGGCGTGGTGTGGCCAGTGTGGTGGTAGTGGCGTGGTGTGGTCAGTGTGGTGGTAGTGGCGTGGTGTGGCCAGTGTGGTGGTAGTGGCGTTGTGTGGTCAGTGTGGTGGTAGTGGCGTGGTGTGGCCAGTGTGGCAGTAGTGGCGTGGTGTGGCCAGTGTGGTGGTAGTGGCGTGGTGTGGTCAGTGTAGCGGTAGTGGCGTGGTGTGGTCAGTGTGGCGGTAGTGGCGTGGTGTGGTCAGTGTGGCGGTAGTGGCATGGTGTGGTCAGTGTGGTGGTAGTGGCGTGGTGTGGTCAGTGTAGCGGTAGTGGCGTGGTGTGGTCAGTGTGGCGGTAGTGGCGTGGTGTGGTCAGTGTGGCGGTAGTGGCGTGGTGTGGTCAGTGTGGTGGTAGTGGCGTGGTGTGGCCAGTGTGGTGGTAGTGGCGTGGTGTGGTCAGTGTGGTGGTAGTAGCGTGGTGTGGCCAGTGTGGTGGTAGTGGCGTGGTGTGGTCAGTGTGGTGGTAGTGGCGTGGTGTGGTCAGTGTGGTGGTAGTGGCGTGGTGTGGTCAGTGTGGTGGTAGTGGCGTGGTGTGGTCAGTGTGGTGGTAGTGGCGTGGTGTGGTCAGTGTGGTGGTAGTGGCATGGTGTGGCCAATGTGGTGGTGATGGCGGTGTCCTAGTAACACGTGGCGACGCCCTTGGACTCACCGTCACCTCCTGTGTTTACCTGTCGGCTGGGAACACACTCAGTCTACCTTGGGCCTGGTGTTCTGCTCGGCAGTGCCTGCTGCCATTTTGTGAGGTATATTCTACGGGTGTGTGGGGTACGTACGTGTCGTCACTGTGTGGTTCCTGCTGTGCTTGTGGTAGGCGTTGTGTGGTATATGCTTCTACCTAACAGGGGATTATAGTACAGAGCTTCAGCTCCTGGTCCTCAACTTTCCATCCGTGAGTCGTCTAACAGTGGTGTTCCAACAGGTTGCTCGCGAAAATAAAGACTATTATAATTGTATAAGAGCACCGGAATTCCTCCAAGAATAATTATCATCGATAAAGTCAAGAATATTTAATATTATGATGTTTTCAGACGAACATATATTTGTTTACAAAGTAAACAAATAATGTCTGTCAACTTTAATTATTTTGATAATACTGCTCCGATATAAAATTATTATTACTGCGATATTTCAATAATATTTTTGTTGGTCGTAAAGAAATAATAGTAATCCCCTTATGCTGTCCTCGCAGCACTCAGTTTTTCACTGTTTAAATGTGAGCATCTGGGTGACGAGGCTTCACTCTGCATGCTTGACTCCCATTACAATTAATACACTTAAGAATATTAGTTTTCCTGATCTGATGTGCTTCATGCCTTCTTCGCACGACGAAGAGCTACTGTGTCCACAAGACCAGGTAGTTTAAGCACTGTATTGCAGCGTCTCTCCGACAACTCCTTGCTTTATCGTGTACGTATGTCCTATTTTGTGAAAACTAATGGCTGGAAGGACGCCTCTGGTATTTCCCTCGCCTAGTCGTCTATTCCATCTGTGCTTTACGCTCGCGCCATCATACGATTAAGTGTTTCCTTCACATTTACCTGTAGTCTCATTCTAGTGTCTAGA
>WNGS01000411.1:20245326-20252826 GCA_020271785.1 Procambarus virginalis
TATATGTCGTACCTAGTAGCCAGAACGCACTTGTCAGCCTACTATGCAAGGCCCGATTTGCCTAATAGCAGTCTCCGTGGTGTAGTGGTAAGACACCCGCCTGGCGTTCCGCGAGCGCTATGTCATGGGTTCGTATCCTGGCCGGGAGGATTTACTGGGCGCAATTCCTTAACTGTAGCCTCTGTTTAACGCAACAGTAAAATGTGTACTTGGATGAAAAAACGATTCAACGCGGCGTGGGATCGTATTCCAGGGACCTGCCCGAAACGCTACGCGTACTAGTGGCTGTACAAGAATGTAACAACTCTTGTATATATCTCAAAAAAAAAAAAAAAAAAATAGGCCAAGTTTTCATGAATTAATTGTTTTTCGACAACCTAACCTACCTAACCTAACCTAACCTAACATTTTCGGCTACCTAACTAACCTAACCTATAAAGATAGGTTAGGTTAGGTTAGGTAGGGTTGGTTAGGTTCGGTCATATATCTATGTTAATTTTAACTCCAATGAAAAAACTTGACCTCATACATAATGAAATGGGTAGCTTAATCATTTCATAAGAAAAAAATTAGAGAAAAATATTAATTCAGAAAAACTTGGCTTATTAGGCAAATCGGGCATTGCATAGTAGGCCAAAAAGTGAGTTCTGGCTACTAGGTACGACATATATATATATATATATATATATATATATATATATATATATATATATATATATATATATATATATATATATATATATATTATATTATATATATACACACACAACACACATGAAAGAAAGAAGAGAAAGTTTTATTTTGCAGAAAGTTTTATCAGAAAGTTTTGTTTTGCAAACATAGTGGTAGACAGTTGGAACAAGCTAAGTGAGGTGGTGGTGGAGCCCAAAACCATCAGTAGTTTCACAGCGTTATATGACAAATATTACCGGGAAGACTGGACACCACAAGTGTAGCTCTCATCCTGTAACTACATGTAGGTAATTACACACACACTTACAAGGTAATTACAAGAGGTTGAAACATGATGGAAGAGTGGCAGGGAGACTTCTGTCATGGCTGAACAATTTCTGAGAGAAAAATGAGGGCAGTAATCAAAGGTATTGTTATCAGACTGGAGATATGTTACTAGTGGAGTTCCAGAAGGCTCGATTCTGTCACCAGTAATGTTCATTGTCTCTACAAATGATCTACCAGTAGGTATACAGATCTATACAAGCTTGTTTGCTGATGATGCTCAGCTACTAGAGAAGATAAGAGAATTAGACGATTGTCATGCTTTCAAGATGACCTGCACAAAATAAGTATATGGAGTAACATATAAGGGTGGTTGTGGACAGTAAACTGTCACCAGAGGACCACATAAAGTACAGTGTGTTAGGAACCTATTCTGTGCTTTCCAACTTCAGAATCACAAAATTATATGTAGGCATAAACTGCATTTTAAATATAAATGAAGATAAAATTAGGAAAGAAAAATGAAAAATTTAAGGAAAAATAATTTTTTTCTTAAATTGGAGAACAGCTTATTAATTATTGTTACAGTGTGTAGGCAGAATGTAGGTGCTGTACACAATACAAAATTGTCATACTGTGATGCTTTATAAACCGTTTATAAGCAACCTCTTCTAAATCCTTATTTTTAGCAGTTTTCACTTTGAACCATTGTTTTCTCTTTCAGTACTTTCAAGGCTGTTTCACTTCTACCTAGTTTAGCCTAACTATTCTTGCCAGTAGACATCTTCCCAACTTAGAAGTAATGAAATAACCAGAGAAAAATTGATAAAAAATCACTGAGTAGCAAGAGATTGTGCCATGTGACCACAATAATTTAATACATATGGCCAAGTCACATCCAGTTACAGGATATCTACAACCAGTGTAGAAAAAGTTCCCATACATAACATATTAAATGTTTTTAGTAAATATTCAAGTTAAAAATACTGTCCAAAAATTAAATAGCCTTTTCTGTGGGGAGCTCCGTCGGCTCCCTGAAACTATCCATACTGATATGGTACTTTATTAGTGTGGGTCATCAGTCACAGAGTTCTTGTTGCCTACCGGAAACCAGAGCCAGAACCTGGCCCCCTCAGAGAGGTGCAGGGAGCAATGGTCTATGAACACTTTACATTAAAGTATATCATACTTGCTATTGACCAGGGAAGACACCCAGAAAGTTAGGCAAAACAAAACAGTCCACTGTCTGGTTGAAAATTGTGACCTATGTCCTCAAAATGGCAAAAAACGTCCCCAAAAGAAAAGAAAAGAAAAACAAGCAGCAATTCTTCCAACTAGCCTCCCACTCAATACTGTCATCCCCTCTTACCGCATCCCCCCCCCCCCACCCAACGCGGAAGGAGAGGGAGCCAGCTCGGGTGAGCTGTACTGTTCACCATTCAATTCTTGACTGATGTGGTTGGATGTCGCCACTGGCCACAGTTTCTTGTTCGGGAAGTTTTGCCTTGTATGGCTGTTCCTGCACTTATGGTGTGCGTTTGGCCAAGAGTTCCTGTGTACTGGAACTGCATGCGCCTAAGGTTTTTATTCTCAGATTTCCACTGTGAAGGTTTGGGAGGCTCTCGATGCTTACCTCCTGCGGGACTTGGTTATGCCTCAGTGTTGGATTCGGCTTCCTTTGAATTTGGCTCTTCTTCCCCATATTGGGTGCATTACGAGGTTCTGGTGTCTTCCTGGCTGGCAGACTGTCCCTTCTTTTCTCTTAGGGCTTGGTGTGGTTTTTGTTGTACCTATGTGCTCGAGTGGCGAGAGGTTACTACTGTGGTGCAGGTGTTCTTTGGGGGCTTTCTAGAGTTTCTGATTGAGTGCTTTCTCATAATGTTGGTCTGGTGCAGCTTCATAGTCAGGTCCTCACTCTTTCGGCGGCTTTGGTGGCTGATGATTTGCGGATTCACAGTCACTTCGCCTCTGTCTTGTGATTCTTCAGTTTTCTGGAGCTGTCTTCTGATTGGCTTTCAAAAGATGCAGGGTTTCAGGATGGGGACCCTCGGCTAGGGTCTTTGTCTCAGCTTCTTCTGCGTCGTCTGCCTTATTGAAGCTTTTTGCACCAATACTCCAGGAGGCAGTATCCATGTTTTTCATCTCCTATCTCCTGTGTCGACAGGCTGTGCTGGCTCTTCAGCTGGCTTCGCTGTTTTGTCCTGTTTTGTTTCCTGAGGATTGTGTGTCTCAGTTTCTGTCAGTGGTTTCAGCTAGATGCCTGCCTATTTTGGTTTTGTTCGTTCTCTGGGATTGGGTTGCTCCTGGCCCTTCTAGAAGGTTGTGTCAGGGCTTGGGCTTCGTTTGGTTGGGGTGGGCCTGTGGTGCCAGTTTCTGAGTTTCTGAGTTCCCTGGCTCCTTTTTCGTCTGGTCAGCGTGGTGTTTCGCCCTGCACAGAAGTCGATCTCTCTGGGTTTACGTCGACCTTTCACGGGTCACCCCGTTGACGAGGCGATGGGGAGAGGCTGGCTCTTTTGCCCATGCCTGGTCCCATGATTCGTGGGCTTTTTGAGTTATTTCTTGTAGCATTCGGTGGCGTTGGGGTGGGTCTGGGGATGGGGGGAGTAGGGGCTGGGCCTCTTTCTCGTCCATCTATCAGGTCATCTCAGAGTGGGTTTGCATGGGCGTGGTCAGTTTTCAATTTTCATTGCTTTTTTTTACCTCAACTCTCGGGTGGGTTTCCTGCCTGTTTCCAGTTCTGAAACGGGACTGTGTGGATCTCTGGTTCATTCTGGACTTGTCTCGTCTGAACCCGTTTAGTCCTTGCTCCTCCTTTCAGATGACTATGTTGTCCCAGGTCCATCTCGTTCTCGATCCAGGTGCTTGGATGATTTCCCTGGACCTCAAAGATGTGTATTTGCATGATCGTATCGATCCAGGGTTCAGGGATTGGTTAAATTTTGTGGTGGAGCAACAGGCTTACCACTTGTCTCCCTTTCGGGCTGGATCTGGCACCTTGCATTTTTACACGCTTGACTCTGGTCATGGTGAAAATTGTGGTTGTGGTGAAAAATTGTCTTTGTCTGCTAGAACTTCAGGTCTCAACCTACCTAGATGACTGGTTGGTGTGGGCTCCTGGCCTGTCTGCTTGTCTGTTAGCCAAGGATCTGGCTCTTTTCCAGCTTGCCAGGTTTGGGTTTCTGGTGAACTGTTGGAAGTCCCAGTTGGTTCTATCCCAGGTTCGGACTTGGCTGGGCCTTGTGTGGGTTTCTTGGACTGCGTAGCTTTTTCTCCCTCCTGCAGCCAAGCTCTGGCTGTGGTCCTGTTGTCGGCTGTTTTTGAAGGGGACCGGGTCACTCAGCAGTTGCTCGAGCAGCTGTGCAGGAACCTAAACTTTGCGCTTCTGGTTTATCTGCTGGGCAGGGTTTGACTTTGGAGGCTGTTCTGGTATTTTCGGGGCAGCCTCTTTTGCTCCTCTTGTGATTGCTGGGTTCATTCCCCAGTGTCCTTGCGCCAGTTGCTGCATCATTGACTTCCTCTTTGGGTTTTGGAGTTCGGTGCCTTGGCGCCTTCCTCCTCCCTTGCTTGATGTATTCATGGACGCTTCATCTGTCGGTTGAGGCTTTGTGACCAGTGCTCACAAGTCCAACCAGGGGGCATTGGCGGCTGTTCATGTGTCGGGCTCACAGCATGGTGCAGGAGTTTGTGGCTGTGTGGCGGGCATTGCAGAGGATTCAGCTTCCTCGGGGCTCGGTGATCATGCTCCATTTGGATTCATTGTCTCAACTGGGGAGGGGGGTTCCCCCTTTGATCCATAGCCCTTTGGAGTGTGTTGCTTCGGGTAGTTCTTCTGCTGAGTTCTCAGGGTTTAGCTCTCCACACTGTCAAAGTGTTCATTCAGGGAGTGTCCAATGTCCTGGCAGATGGCCTGTCTTGCTTCATTCCTTTTTCCATGAAGAAGACAGTTGATTCCAATTCTTTCCAGTGGCTTTCCCAGACGTATGGGTGCCCAGAGGTGGACCTTTTCACGTCGGTGTGGTTTTGGCATCTTCCTGTGTATGTGAGGCCATTTTCCGACTGCAAGGCCTTTGCGGTAGATGCTGTTTTGGTAGGACTAGTCGAGGAGAGGGTTCCTGTACCTCTTTCCCCCAGTCCAGAGGGAAAGAGGTACAGGAGCAACACCGTCTCATTCTATCTCGGCTGGAGTCCTATTGAGGAGGTGCTTCTTCTGGCCCCACGGTGGCTGGCCCAACCTTGGTTTTCAGGTGCTGCTTGCTCGGTGTTCAAACCCAGGCGTTTTCTCAGTTCCTCATTTTTCAACAGGTCAGACTGGTAAGGTTCCTTGCTGGTTTGACCTTCTCCTCTGCAATACACTTCTGGTCTTTCTGATGCATGTGTATCGCCATTTGTATGGTGATCAGGTAGCTAATTTGATGGTGTCCAACCTGCAATCTTCTCAGCAACAGTATAAGGTTTCTTGGCGGGCTTTCCGCCATTTTCTTTCTTTTTGTAGGGTTTTTGTCTGTGTCGGACATGGTTGTTTTATCCTTTCTCTCGTGTCTTATTCTTGATCAGCATATCATGCCAAATATTTTATTGTTGCTTCTTATCGTGCAGCGTTGGCAGAGCCGCTGCAGTGTGCATTCGAGGTGAATGTGACTTCAGCCTCATTCCACTGGCTTTCTCTTGCATTTTTTAACCTCCGGCCTGCTCATGTGCCGCCTGAGCCTTCTTGGTCTTTGGACCAGGTTCTTTTCTTTCTTTCTTTACCTCATTTTGTGGTACAGTAGTTTCTTTGATTTATGATTGTTTTTGGAAAGCTTTGTTTTTGTTGGCTTTGGCCCTCTGGGGGTTGGGTGGTGCAGCTTCATGCTCTTCTCCGGCAATGGGGGTTGTGTTCATTTGGTCCTGGTGGTTATTTTGTTCATTTGCAGCCACCTCCTTATTTTCTGGAAAAGAATGAGATGGCGGGCTTCCGGAGGGGTCCAATGGTTGTGGATGCTTGGTTGGTTCAGCCGGGGGTGCATCACGTGCTATCCCCAGTAGCTGCTTTGTGATGCTACCTGCAGGCCACCGGTTCTGCATTAGTGGACACACTCTGGGTTGATCCGGTTTCCCCTGGTTCCCTGTTCCAGGGCTCGCGTGTGTCTCAGGTTGTCCGCAGTGTCATTATGTTTAGCCAGCATGCGGTCGACCCTTGTGCCCATGATATTAGGAAGTATGCCACTCTTTCGGCTGTCTTTGGCAATGTGTCTTGGGACATTTTTCGGCATGGGGATTTTGGAGGTTGAATAGGGTCCTGGCTGCCAGGTATCTCATGAGTGTCCCGGGCCCTTTGTGGTCTTGTGTTGCTTTAGGGCTCCTGGCACGGCTAACTGTTTATTCCTCAAATTGAGATTAGCGGTGCTGCTGCCTCCTGGTGAGTCCCTGTTTTTTACTTCTTTGTGGGTAGTTAGCTTCAGGGAGCCACTGAGGCTCCCCACAGAAAACCAGTGTTGAATGTAATGAAACACCAGTGTTCTGGGTGAGCCCCAGAGGCTCCCTGACACCCTCCCTCCCTACAGTCAGCAGTTTTCATCACTGAAGAACTGGATGGTGAGTGGCACAGCTCATCCACTGGGGGGTGGGGGATGGCACTAACAAGTGGGGGGGTCTAGTTGGACAAATTTTGTGCTTGTTTGTTTCTTTCTGGGGGAATTATTGTGCTATGTTGAGAACAATTTTCAACCAGGCAGTGGTCTATTTTGTTTGCCTTCCTTTCTGGGTGCCTTCCCTGGTCAGTGGCAAGTATGATATACAGTACTTTAAATTTACCTGAATTTACCAGAGGGCCACTAATTCTAGTGGCCTCAATTAGGACAGGAAGCTGCAGCTTGTCAAAGGTACCACCATTTGCCCTGATGATCTTTTTCCAGTTGTATTTAAAACCCAGAAGAATTTTGGCATATATGGCTTCAGCCGGTAGGCAGTTCCAAGGGTTTATGACCCTATTGGTGAAAAAGCATCTCCTGTTTTCTCTCTCTCCTACATTGTGGCTTGTAGAGCTTGAACCCATTGCTCTTCGTTTGTGTTACATCTGACCTTTTGAAGAAATTGTCCAGATCTACAACCTCTATATCTACATAAATGTAAAGTAATCATAGGCCATTGCTCCCTGTACCTCTCTGAGGGAGCCAGGTTCTGGCTCTGGTTCCTGGTAGGCAATAAGAACTCAGTAACTGATGACCCCAACTAATATAGCACCATATCAGTATGGCTAGCTTCAGCGAGCCTCCAGGGCTCACTAAGAAACTGGTATTTCATTACATTTAAAGCTGGTTTTTCATTACAGTACTGTTTACAGCTAAAGGCAGAAGAAAAGTGAAAAGTTTGAAAAAATTGAAATACTGTATAGGTATTTTTTTGGTTTGTAAGGCCAGTTTATGATGACAGTTTTGGGAAACATTCACCACATTCTGATTTGTAAAGAATATATATAATAGCCAATTCTTTCTAGCCGACCAGTCCACTGCAATCCATGTAAACAAGGTCCCCTGCATACTATACAGTGTATCTGAATGTGTG
>WNGS01000411.1:20256761-20280380 GCA_020271785.1 Procambarus virginalis
TGCGGGGGTTGCACTTCAGCTCCTTGGGGCTGCCCAAAGAATGTGTGCACATTCCAGAGCTTCTTGAGCTTCTGCGTTTCTATGTTTACAGCCTCCGGTAATCAATTTTTTCACCTCCAGCCTGCTCATGCGCTACCTGAGCCTTCTTGGTCTTTGGACCGTGTTCTTTCTTTTCTTTCTTCTCGCTTTGTTGTGGCCCCTTTGGTTAGGAATTGCTTTTGGAAGGCCTTGTTTTTGTTGGTCTTAGCCTCTGGGGGTCGGGTTGGGAGCTTCAAGCTTGCCTCCGACGCTGGGAGTTCTATTCGTTTGGTCCAGATGGTCGTTTTGTTTGTTTGCAGCCTTCTTTTTTTCTGGTGAAGAATAAGACAGTGGGCTTCCGGAGGGGTCCATTTGTTGTGCATGGTTGGTTGGTTGGTTAGGCCGGGAGTACATCGCATGTTGTGCCCGGTGGTGGCTTTCTGTCGCTGCCTGCAGGCCACTGGTTCTGTGACAGTGGATGCTGTTTGGGTGGATCCAGTTTCCCTGGTTCTCTGTTCCAGGGCTTGTGTGTCTCAGGTTGTCTGCAGTGTCATCAAGTCCTGCCAGCCTGCAGTCTACCCTCATCCTCATGACATTCAGATGTATGCTGCTCTCGCAGTGAATTTGGCAACATATCTTGGGTATGCATTGAGGCGCGGGGGTTATGAAGGTCGAACAGGGTCGTGGGCGCCAGGTATCTAGTGAGTGTTCTGGTTCTTTCCCGGCCATGTGGTGCCATGGGGTGCTGTCGTGGCTGTCTGTTTCTTCTTCGTCTTGAGACCTGCTGTACTGCTGCCTCTTGGGTAAGTCCCTCCTTTTATTTATCCTTGGGTAGTTAGTTTCAGGGAGCTGACAGGGCTCTCCACAGGAAATCAGCATTGAATATAATGAAACTCCATTTTCTGGGTGAGCCATGGAGACTCCCTGACACCCTCCCTCCCTCCGGTCGGCAGGTTTTCATCGTTCAAGAACTGATGTGATGGGCTGTCAGCTCCCCTTCCCTATTCAGGAATGTGGGGGGGGGGGGAATTGGTGGTAAATGCTAAGGAGCAGAAGTGCTAGTCGCATGAAGGGTTGCTTGTTTGGTTTCTTTCTAGGGGAGTTAGTTTGATCTTTTGGGATGTAGCTTGCATAGGTTAACCAGACAGTGGTCTGTTTTGATTCGCCTACATTTCTAGGCCTTTCCCCAGTCGATGGCAATTATTACATACTTTAAATGTAAAGTGCTCATAGGCTATTGCTCCCTGCACCCCTCTGAGGGAACCAGGTTCTGGCTCATGGTTCCCAGTAGGCATAAGAATGCCTGTGACTGATGACTCCAAACTAATATAGCACATATCAGTTTGGATAGCTTCAAGGCATCTCTTGGATAGCTTGGGTGAGTCTTACCCAAAAAATGGTGTTTCATTACATTCAACGCTATTCTTTTAATTCTAAAAAACTGTAAACATACTATTGAAATAGTTTTCACTTAATAAAACTAATATGTATCACTAAAGCTATTGAATCTTAAATACTGTAAATCAGTGTGCACTCATTAGCAATAAGTATCAACTAGAAAGCTGTCATTATCTTAATTTTGTTCATTTTTGTTTATACTGTACTTATGTATGTTAGCTACATAATCTTCTCAGCCTGTTGCCTTGTTTTGATAATTACATCTCTTAGTATTAAATGTTAATTTCAAATGCATAAGTAAAACTACACATTCATCTTAAGGTTAGCCTGAAAAGCTTTGCATGATTAGCCTTGCCCGAAATGCTATGCGTACTAGTGGCTTTAGGTATTGTATGTACTAACTCTATCTTTAAATCCAACATTATGTATGTAACTCAATGTATGTATCTTTACCTGAATAAAAAATCTAATCTAATCTAATCTAATTAGCAGATTTATAGGAAGTATTAATACCTATGTAATGTTTTATATCATTAAAATTATGTTATTATTACTATCACTATTTACAGTGTAAGCTCTTTGTCCACATTAGAGCCCAATTGTAAACTCTCCAGCTACAGTTTTAATAATTAATAATATTTTATTGTGTCGGGGGAGAGGCAGCTAGAGTGTATTCATGCATGTTAGGCTTATATCGAGGTCCCCCCACTAAGGTCAAATTACGGACCCTACCCACAATGCAACCCCACGGCAAGCTGAGTACCCCACAGCTAACTCCTGAGTACCTACTTATTGTTAGGTGAATAGGGGCATTAGGCAACAGGAAATACACCCAAGCATTTCTGTTCCATCCCGGATTCAAACCCAGAATTCTCGAGTGTGAGTTGAAAATGAACTTGATTGTACTACTGGGACCCTACCGGGTTTTACTGCCATATTATATTATACCAGTATTTACTTGAGGGCCACTAACACTCTAGTGATCTTGACAAGGACAGGAAGCCAGCAGCTTGTCAAAGGTCTCTCTATTTGTTCTGATGATTTTTTTCAAGTTGGATTTTAAAATTCAGCGATATTCTGGCATTTATGGCTTTGGCAGGTAGGCAGTTTCTGTGTGGGGAAAAAGCATCTGTTTTCTGTCCTACATATACATTATATCAATTAGTTCTTGTTATTTTTATTGTTGATAACATTTGGTTTGAATATTTTAAGCTGAATGGAACAGAGCAATAACATCATATTTAGTCTAAATTTAAATTATAAATTGTCTATTACATTATGTTTCAATCTTTCAATCAACAACTGATGCAACACTTTACAGGGATGCCCAAGATTATGCCGACAAGCTACTGCAGGAGAGCAAGTGGTCAAAGGCAACTTATGCTTACCAGAAGGCTTGCTGCATGTGTATGAGGATGGATGAACTCACACCTACTGAGAAGCAAGAACTCAGCGAGACAATGAGGTAAGCATATAGTACATTGGTCTACATTCTCAACTCATAATCAAGGATCCCGGGTTCGATCCTTAGACAAGACAGACATGGTTGGGTGCATTTCTTTTTACCTGATGCCGCTGTTCACCTAAAAGTAAATACAGTAGATTCCAAAGAGTTGAGCAACTGTTGCTGGTTGCAACCAGGAGAAGGTCAGTATTTCGACCTAGGATGAGCCTCAATACAAGCCTAATACAGGCTTCCTGTCCCCTAACAATTTGGAATTTTATTTTATATACCCAGTGCATCCTCACTCTAACGAACCGCGCTTTAATGAATTCCCGGAAGATCCGAACAAATTGAATTCGGTACTAAATGTTCAGTGGAACATACAAATGTTCGATTAAGCGAGGATTGTACGTCCAAGCAATTGTTCGTTCAAGAGATCACCGAGACCGAGCTGTCATAGTTGATGACAGCCAGTCATCAACTATGATTCACCAAAGTGTAAACAGTCGTACAGTATTATATTTTGCTTACCCATTGTTTCCAGTGAGAAATGGTTGAAGAATGGTGTCGGGGAGGCAGGTTGCAACATTGGTGAGAGTTGGAGTCTGGGGGGCAAGTGGTGTCAGTACTGTAGTTGGGAGTTTAGTGTCAGGAGGCAGGCGGTGGAAGTTATTCTCATTGGGGGGTTGTCAGAGAAGACCTAGTGTTGTCAGTGGTGGAAGTTGTTAGGGAAGGTAGGTGGTGTCAGGGGGAGGCAAGTGGTGGCAGGGGAGGCAGGTGTTGTCAGGTGGTGTCAGGGGAGGCAGGTGGTGTCAGGGGAGGCAGATGTTGTTAGGTGTTGTCAGGGGAGGCAGATGTTGTTAGGTGTTGTCAGGGGAGGCAGGTAGGGTTAGTGGGTGAGCTCTGGTTATCAGTTAGCATCAGGGGGAAGGGGAGAGTGAGAGTGGAGACCTGTCCACCCACCAGTTATGGTGTCTGCTGATTCCGCACCACGTGGCTGCCTGGATACTATACTCACTTGATGCTTTTCACAAAATTAGGAGAGAAAATTTTACCATTTCAGTGGCCTGTAACACATCGCTCTATCATATTCCTTAGTCAAAATGAAGAATGCGTAATAAATAGGTGTCAGTGGTGAGGGGGATGTATTAGGGGGTTAGGAAGTCAGCTAGCCTCTTTTTTTTTTCTGGGGGGAGCCCCATCAGCTCCCCAGACCTTTCCCAGGCTGATATGCTAATGTCAGACTTTGGCATCAGTCATGTGTATGGAGTTCTTAGGCCTACCGGGGACCACGGCCAGAACCGGGCCCCCTCAGAGAGGCAAG
This sequence comes from Procambarus virginalis, assembly GCA_020271785.1. Lineage (NCBI taxonomy): Eukaryota > Metazoa > Arthropoda > Malacostraca > Decapoda > Cambaridae > Procambarus > Procambarus virginalis. The sequence continues at coordinate 20,260,946 of WNGS01000411.1, forward strand.
GGGAGCAATGGCCTATAGAAACCCCCATGTGGTTGGAAGCATTCTATGTCTGCCATCGACCGGAACAGGCACCCAGAAAGGTAAGCGCCTGAAAACAAACCCCTATTCTGGTTAAAATTGCTACCAAAAGCCAAACTAGTGGATAGAACTCCCCAACAGAAAACACGCAAACTAGTGTGACGTCACACGTCGCCGCGCCGCTGTCTGCGCAGCTTCCCCCCTCCCCGGGAGGGGGAAGGGGGAGCCCCAGACCCTCCACGCTGGCTACCCACACCTCAGTTCTTAAGGCTGATGCTATGGGCGAAGGTCGTGTGCTCTGGCTCCGGTGTCGCTACAGCACAGTGCTTTGCGTGTGGTGTTTGTTTTTGTGGGTGTGAGAGCCAGGAGTTATCTTCAGTACTCGGGCTGCATGTGCCTAGGGCTTCCTTCCCTAGGTGCCCTGTAAGTACTGCGCTTGGGGCTTGGGGCCAGATTCCACAGGCTCTTCGGGGTCTGCCTCTGCTGGTCCGTTTTACCTTTTCGGTTTTTCGGCCGCCTGTTGTGCTCTTGGGTGTTCTGTTCTCCCTTATTACCGGCAGGTAAGAGGCAGTTTGCACTGGTGGGGGTGCACGGTACTGCACAGCTTGTATTCCCGACATAGCGGCCGGCTCTGTTCCTTGGGGTTCGCTGTCCTCTTGCAGGGTTTTGTTTTTCTTTTTCTTTTTGCCTGGTGGGGGTTCTGCCCTATTATTCCACTAGTTTTTGCCTTTCCACGGTTCTCCTCAGTGGCGCCCCCCTGCTAGGTGAGTGAGTGAGTGTACACATCCCTGGGGTACAGCTATAGAAGTTCGCTTGGTAGTTTTGGGCGCCGGTTAGCAGTGCCCTGCCTGGGACTACCTAAGCACGAGTCCTCTTAAAGAAAACGCTCAGGACCCTGGGAATCCCTTAGGGGGCGTGTGGGTCCGATGGATGTGACCCCCGGAGTCCCTGCTTGCTGTGTGCGAGTTTGAGGGTTGCTCGGTCCCCTAGTCTCAGGATGACCCTCATTGTTTTTGCCTCTGCCATGCTGCCTGTTGGGTTGGTGATACTTTCGACTCTGAGTCCTGTGAGTGTTGCTGCTTGCTTGTGACTCAATTTACCCAATCCTCTGATGATTCTATTCGGGTACAGGCGGCGTGTGCGTTGCAGTCTAGGTTTCATCTGTTGCAATGCGCTCGGTTGGTTGCTCACCCGGATGCCCTGGGGCTGCCCCGCTTTGCTTTTTGAGACCCGGACTTGAGAGGACTCAGCCCCGAGTCCTGTGGTGAAGGACCTCAAGGCTGGGGAGGGGCTGACTTGGGGGCCTTGGGCCCTGCTGGACCCCACCTGAGTTTTTCTTCCCTCTGAGCGGGGCTTATTGCTACAAGGTGTGGGGTTTTCTTTTCCCCCCTCTGCGTACGAGTTGGATTTGGTGTCGGCCCCTCCCCGGGTTCGGTTCCATGTTCCAGGAACACGTGGGCAGGGGCTGGCCGGAACACGTGGCAGGAACCGTGTACACGGAACATGGTTCAGTGTTACGTGTACCCGTAACACGGTTCTGTGTTCCGTGTACCCGGTTCCCCCGGGTACGTCGGTTCCGTCTTTCCAGAGGTTTTCGGCTTATCACATCCAACCTGGTGTGGTGCGGGCGGCCTTTGCAGCTTACCTCCTGCGTGACCCGGACTATGCCTCGGAAATGGATCCGTCCAAGTTCAGGTTTGGGACTTCATTCCCTTTCTGGCTCCGTTATGAGGTTCCGGAGTCTTCCTGGCTAGCGGACTGCCCCTTGTTTGTTCTGGATTCCTGGCATTCTTTCTGTCGTTCCCGCACGCTGGAGTGGCGAGAAGCTTCCAAGGTGCTTCAGGTTTTCCTGGGGGGCGATCTTGAGTACCTGAATGAGTGCTTGTTTGCCCATGCCCTTCCCCGCGAAGTGGGCGTTATTCAGCTCCATGTGCAGGTTCCCACCCTTTCGGCGGTGCTCATAGCGGAGGACTTGCGCGCCCGGGGCCTTTTGGCTTCAGCCTTGCGGTTCTTTTCCCTCCTGGAGCTGTCCTCGGATTGGCTCGTGGAGGATGTGAGGACGCTTTGGTCCGTCCCAGGGTCCGGCGCCTTGTCCTTGGCAGCGCGTTCATCGGCTGCCTTGTTGAAGCTGTTCACGCCAATTTTGCGGGATGCTGTTTCCCTGTTTTATGCTTCCCGTCTCGCGTGTCAGTAGACGGTGCTGGGTTCCTCCGTGGAATCTGCTTGGGCTCTGGCTCTTCGCCTTTTTGTCCTCTTCTGTTTGAGGAGTCGGCCGTGGCGCAGTTTATTCAGGCTGCGTCATTGGCTTGTCGTCCGATGTCGAACTTGTTGGTTTTTTGGGGGTCCCGGGGTTGGTCTTCCCAGAAGGGTCGTGCCAGGGCTTGTCGTGGTAGGCCACTGGTGTTAGGTTCGGGTTCAGCTCCTACTCCGGACCCTCCTTCGTCTGGTCGGCGCAGTGTTCGCTCTGTGTGGGGTTCTGGGTCTCGTAAAGGTCGCCGGCCCTTTTGCGGTTTGCCCCATTGATGGGGCGATGGGGGGGCGTCTTGCGCTGTTTGCCCACGCCTGGTCCCACGATTCGTGGGCCTTTCGGGTCATGTCTGTCGGCCTGCAGTGGCGTTGGGTTGCCCCCCCCCCTTGGGGGGGTCGGGGCTGGCAGGGCAGGTTTCTTTCCCTGCGCTCTGTCAGGTCGTCTTGGAGTGGGTTCGCTTGAGCGTCGTCGAAACGACGTCGTCCCTCAGATGGGTTTCCCGTCTGTTTCCGGTTCCGAAACGGGACTGCGAGGACCTGCGGTTCATTCTGGACTTGTCCCGTCTGAACCCCTGGGGTTCATTGCCCCTCCTTTCGGATGACTACGCTGTCTTAGGTTCGGCTCCTCTTGGAGCCGGGCGCTTGGATGGTGTCCCTGAACCTCCGGGACGCTTATTGGCATGTCCCGATTCATCCACGGTTCAGGGACTGGCTTGGTTTTGTTGTGGGGCGTCTGAATTACCGCTTTCATTGTCTCCCGTTCGGGTTGAACCTGGCACCTCGCGTGTTCACGTGCCTTACACGGGTTGTGGTGGCCCGTTTGTGTCTTCTAGGTGTTCAGGTGTTGGCCTACCTTGACGACTGGCTGGTTTGGGCACCCAGCCGGTCAGCTTGCTTGCTAGCCAGGGATTTGGTTCTTTCCCAGCTCACCGGGTTCGGGTTCTTGGTGAATTGGAGGAAGTTCCATCTTGTTCCCTCACAGGTTCAGACTTGGCTGGGTCTCGTTTGGGACTCGGACCGCCTCCTTGTCTCTCCCTCTGGAGTCTCTCCTGCGACTGCGGTCCCGCCTTCGTCTGTTTCTGGTGGGCCCTCGGGTCACCTGGCGGTTGCTCGAGGGGCTGTGCGGGAGCCTGAACTTCGCGACGGTGGTCTACCCGCCGGGTTGGGTTTGGCTTCGTCGGCTGTTCTGGTTCCTTTGGGGTCACTCCTTCCGCCTCTCTTGCGATCACAGGGTCCAACCCCCGGGGGCCTTGCGTCGGTTGCTGCGTCACCGGCTTCCTCTTCGGGTTTTTTGGGGTTCAGTGCCTTGGTACCTACCCGAGCCCTCGCTCGATGTGTACGTGGATGCGTCGTCTCTCGACTGGGGCTTTGTGACCAGTGCTCACCAGGCCGGACAGGGGCATTGGGATCCATCCTTCCGTCGAGCTCACAGCACGGTGCGGGAGTTCGCGGCAGTGTGGTTTACTCTTTGGAGGATTCGGGTGGCCTGCGGATCGACGATTCGGCTCCATTCGGACTGCTCTCCGGTGGTTCATTGCCTGAACCGCGGGGGTTCAATGCGGTCCTTGTCTCTTTGGGGTTGGTCACTTCGGGTGACTCGTCTGCTGAGTTCTCGGGGATTGGCTCTCCTGGCGGTTCACGTATAGGGAGTGTCCAACGTCTTGGCCGACGCCCTGTCTCGCTTCGTTCCCCTCTCCACGGAGTGGACGGTGGACGACGAGTCCTTCCATTGGCTTTGCCAGACGTTTGGGCGCCCCGAGGTGGACCTCTTCGCATCGGCGTGGTCGCGCCGTCTTCATGTGTATTCGGCACCCTTCGCCGATCGCGAGGCCGTCGGGGTAGATGCCTTTCGGCTAGACTGGTCGAGGTGGGGGTTCCTGTACCTCTTTCTCCCAGTTCGGCTGTTGCTCCAGGTCCTGACTCGCTTGGAGACTTACCAGGGGAGAGTTGTCCTTCTGGCCCCTTGGTGGCCGGCCCAGCCTTGGTTTCAGGCGCTGCTTGCTCGGTGTCCAAACCCATGGGTTTTCCCGCGGCTCTGCCTCTTTCAGCAGATCGGGCCGGTACGTCACGTGGCTGGTTCAATCTTCTCCTCGAGTCTTCGCGTATGGGTTTTTTTTACTTGAATTTATCATCATCTTTATGGTGATCAGGTGACCTCCTTGTTGGTGTCCCACCTGAGGGCTTTTTCTCGGCGGCAGTATGAAGTTTCCTGGTGGTCCTTCTGTTTCTTTTTGCTTCTTCGTCGTGTTAGTTCCTTGTCTGTTAGGGTGGTCTTACCCTTCCTCTCTTTGTTGTTTCAGGACCGTCATCTTATGCCTAACACTGTCGCCTCGTTTCGTGCAGCGCTGGCGGAGCCGCTTCAGCTTGCCTTCGGTATCGATGTTACGTCTGCACCGTTTTGCAAGCTGTCTCATGCATTGTTTCACCTCTGGCCTGCTCATGCGCCGCCTGAGCCGTCCTGGTCTTTGGACCGAGTGCTCGCTTTCCTTTCGTCTCCTCGTTTCGTTGTGGCCCCTTCGGTCCGGGATTGTTTTTCCAAGGCTCTTTTCATGTTGGCATTGGCCTCTGGGGGTCGGGTAGGGGAGCTTCATGCTCTCCTCCGGCGCAGGGGTTTCTGCTCTTTTGGTCGTGGAGATTGTTTTGTTCGCTTGCAGCCGTCTCCTTCTTTTCTGGCGAAGAATGAGACTGCTGCATTCTGGAGGGGTCCGTGGGTGGTTGATACTTGGTTGGTCAGGCCGGAGGTGCATCATGTTTTGTGTCCGGTTGCGGCGCTTCGCCGTTATTTGCGCACCACGGCTTCTGTGTCCGGGGACGCGCTTTGGGTTGATCCGGTTTCCCTTCTTCCCTGTTCGCGGGTTCGGGTCTCCCAGGTCATCTGCAGGGTTATTAAGTCCAACCAGCCTGCGGTCTATCCCCGTGCCCATGACGTCCGTAAGTTCGCGGCTCTTGCTGCCGTCTTTGGGAATGTGTCTTGGTCTGATATTCGGGCGCGGGGATTTTGGCGGTCGAACAGGGTCCTGGCTACTCGTTACCTTGTGAATGTCCCTGGGCCCCGTTGGGCCTGTGTTGCTTTGGGTCGGCAGTTGCAGCCAGTTGTCTCGGCTTCGAGTTGAGGAGTGAGCGACGACCGCCTCCCGGGTAAGTCCCTCTTTTTCCGTCTGTGGGTAGGTAGCTCTGGGGAGCTGACGGGGCTCCCCCCAGAAAACCAGCGTTGAATGTAATGAAAAGCCATTTTCTGGGTGAGTCCCGGAGGCCTCCAACATCCCTCCCTCCCTCCGGTCGGCGTTTTTTTTCGCGTTTTGACATCCAGCCTCAAGAACTGAGGTGTGGGTTGCCGGCATGGAGGGTCTGGGGCTCCTCTTCCCCCTCCCGGGGAGGGGGGGAAGCTGCGCAGACAGCGGCGCGACGACGTGTGATGTCACACTAGTTTGCTTGTTTTCTGTTGGGGAGTTCTATCCACTAGTTTGGCTTTCGTAGCAATTTTCACCAGAATAGGGGTTTGTTTTGAGGCGCTTACCTTTCTGGGTGTCTGTTCCGGTCGATGGCAGACATAGAATGCTTCCAACCACACGGGGGTTTCTATAGGCCATTGCTCCCCTTGCCTCTCTGGTGGTAGGCCTAAGAACTCCATACACATGACTGATGCCAAAGTCTGACATTAGCATATCAGCCTGGGAAAGCTCTGGGGAGCATCCGGGACTCACCCAGAAAATGGCGTTCATTACATTCAACGCTGTTTTTTTTTTTTTTGTCGGGCGTGTTGAATGAGACACCTCCAAATCTGGCCCTTCTCCCGCTGCTGCCTCCATACACCCCGTACTAAAATCGAGAATATTTTACCATTTTAGTTGCTTGCTTTATTAAACTGCTTGAACTGCTTTATTATATTATGTAGTCAAAATAAAGAATTTTGGGTGGGGGATAGTGTCAAGAGAAGTCTGGTGGTGGGGGATGGTGTCAGTGGTGGGGAATGATGTCAGTGATGGGGAGATGATGTCAGTGGTGGGGTATGGTGTCAGTGCTGGGGGATGATGTCAGTGATGGGGAGATGATGTCAGTGGTGGGGTATGGTGTCAAGAGAAGTTTGGTGGTGGGGGATAGTGTCAGTGGTGGTGGATGGTGTCAAGAGAAGTCTGGTGGTTGGGGATAGTGTCAGTGGTGGGGGATGGTGTTAAAAGAAGTCTGGTGGTGGGGATAGTGTCAGTAGTGGGGGATGGTGTCAGAGAAGTGACTGATGATGAAAAGCTGGCAGATTATCATCGACACCTAAAGGGCATGAAAGATATTATAATGAAGCAGCGCACAACGAAGAAACAAACTAAAATTCAAAAGTTTTTGGTACGGTTTCACAGTAGGCCTACAGGACCACCACCCAGCACTAGCAAGGACTCCCTTCGCGAGTGAAGTGCAATTGCTCCTAATGCAAATGTGTCCTGGCATATGTATTAAAAAAAATTAAGAAGGTTGTTAGGGCCAGACGAATGGAACGAATTCTGCACTGGAACGAATCAGCTTTGCCCCATATAGTTCGTTCAAGTGAGGACACACTGTATATACAAGAGTTCTTACATTCTTGTACAGCCACTAGCATGCATAGCGTTTCAGGCAAGTTCCTAATCCTAATATTTCCCAGAATACAACCCCGCCAGATTGTTTAACAACCAGGTACCCATTGTACTGTTGGGTAAACAGAGGCTACAGTTAAGGATTGATGCCCAGTAAATCCTCCCCGGCCAGGAAACAAACCCAGGACAAAGTGCTCGCGAAACGCCAGGGATCTGCAAGAAATTGCAGATTTGTACAGTACATGATGCAGAGTTCCCACACAAATCTAATTTTTTTCAGTGATTTGAAAAAAATAATGTGATAATTTTGTACCATACAAACTACAATTTGATAATACAGTACTGATGTTGGCGTTGCACTCACTTTCCCATATACAGGTGAAGATGTGAGTGAAAGTGAATATTTTATTAATTATTTTGAAGAGTCATTCATGCAACCTCTTGTTGAAGAAACCAACAGGTATGCATTGCAACTGCAAGTTATTGCAGATGGCTATTACCTGCTTCACTTATGACACAATGGAAAGACATCAGTGTGGCCGATGTATGCAATGGACAGCAATGGACGTTTTGTCCATTGCTGTTTGCGGAGTCTGCTGTCACGCAGTTTGTGCAGGCGGCTTCGTCTAGTTGTCGCCTTATGTTGAACTTGTTGGTTCTCCGGGGCGGCCGTTTTTGGCCTTGACGGAAGGATCGTGCCAGGGCTTGGGGTTCTGCTGGTTGAGGTTGGCCTTTGGTGCCAGCTTCTGAGCTGACATTGCCTTCGGAGCCAGCGGCGTCTGGTCGGCGCAATGATCACTCTGTGAGTTGGTCAGCTTCTAATAAAGGGCGTCGGCTCTTTCGTGGTTTGCCCTGTTGACGAGGCGATGAGGGGGGGGCGAGACTTGCTCTGTTTGCTCACACATGGTCCCACGATTTGTAGCAGTTTTCAGTCATGTCATCCGGCCTGTGGTAGCATTGGGGGACTGCTCCTTCTTCAGGTGGTTCGAGGTTGACAGGGAAGGCTTTTTTCCCTGTGCTTCATCAGGTCATCTCAGAGTGGGTGCACTTGGGTATGGTCTAAACGACCCCATCCCTCCGGTAGGTTTCTTGCTGATTTGCCAGCCAACCATGGCAATGGATGGTGGTGTGCGCAGCGTCTCTCCCATTGACATTTCTGATCCCTTTGAGGGTTTTCAGTACCCGTTGTTACTTGACACGCCTTCCGATCAAGTCGTTCTTCCGATCTTGGAGGGGGATCCTGAGGGTGTTTCTTGGACAGTAAACATCATAGTATAGCTAATAGATAGGAGGCGAAACGTCGCCAACGTCCTGAGGTATCCTGTGACCCACCGCGGCCTTCGTTTCCACGCCCTCCACTCACTCCCGGTAGGACGAGTTCTCCTGGCCTACAAGCATTCATCATTGCCTTTGATGCCGATATACCCGTTGATCGGAGTGTTTTTGGAAATAGCAGGGCACATAGTCTCCTTTATCATGCTATTCCCAAGTTCTTTAAGATCAAAGTGCATGATATCAGACCAAATAAATGCAAGAACTTGATTGCAGTGGACCACACTCACTTCGAGGACCTGGCGCTTTCGGATGTTACTAACATCTGTGGTACAAAGTCCATTGTTATAAAACTCTTGGTGAGCATTTGGTACAGTATGTGGTCCGACATGTTGTTAACATTAGTGTGGATGACATCAAGATGCAACTGCAGGATGCTGGCATTCCGATCTTCGATATCAGGAAGTTTCTGCATAGGATAATGGTGAACTGTGTGATACTGGCACTTCCCTCTTTACTTTTCTTGACTACTTTTCCCCTGATTGCAGTCTCCGTGGTGTAGTGGTAAGACACTCGCCTGGCGTTCCGCGAGCGCTATGTCATGGGTTCGTATCCTGGCCGGGGAGGATTTACTGGGCGCAATTCCCTAACTGTAGCCTCTGTTTAACACAACAGTAAAATGTGTACTTGGATGAAAAACGATTCATCGCGGCAGGGGATCGTATTCCAGGGACCTGCCCGAAATGCTACGTGTACTAGTGGCTGTACAAGAATGTAACAACTCTTGTATATATCTCAAAAAAAAAAAAAAAAAAAATTGGATTTGGATTAATGGCGTCCTCCATAAATTGGATGTGTACATTCCCTGCCCCACTCAGTGCTTTCACTGTAAAGGTTTTCACTATACCTCACAAGGTTACACCAACGAAGTCAAATGTGGCAAATGCTCTGGTTCTCTTTATACTCGTGACTTTGTGTCTGATATTCTCTGCTACCCCAGCTGTGGTGATGATCATGCCATCACGTTCAAGCAATGTCCTTTCTACGTAGCGGCGCTCATTATGGCTCTCCCCACCATCTCCCTGCCTTTTAGTCATGATTTGCTTCATCCAGACCCAGTTCCTTGTCACCCTCTGCCTCCCACTTTGCTGTTGCCTTTGCCTGTGCCTGACCTGTCTGTCAATGATGTTCTTCTCACCCGAGACCTCTTCTCTTCCACACGCCATACAACTGAGTCCCAATCTTGTTGACATTATTATCACTCGTGTTGTGGATGCCTTTGAGAAGGCACTGGTCCGCGTCCTCACTAAATTCTTTCCACAGTCAGTCCTCCCCGTTCCTGAGGCTGACCCGACACATCCCTCCTCTGCTTCTCCTCTGGTTGACATACAACCTCCCACAGCTGCCTATGCTATCTCCAATGCGTTTGAAATGATGCTGGACAACGCCCTTCAGAACTCATTGGCACTCCTTCCCCATGTCTCTCCCCAGGCTACCTTGCCACAAATTTCTACCCCTGGTTCTAAAAGGAAGCAATCCTCTGTCATCCCAACTTCCAAGCACCCTGCCACCTTGCCTGACGGGACCCCATAAACCCCACACTCCCATGACTTGTTCTCGTGCCTCTCCTGGGTCATCCTCCCGTTGTCCTGCTGACGCTCCTAAGAAGACCGATGCATTTGTGTCCCGGCTGTAAGGCTTCGGATGCCGTCTACGTACCTTGCCCTGTCCTAACCACACCTGTCCCAGCCTGACTTCTTCTGACCTTCTACACTTACGCTACTTATTCCTTCCTCTGCTCACACCTCCCTTACTTTCTCCTGTCTGCTTCACACCTGTCTTCTACACATCCTTCACCTCCTGACCTCCGTCCCTTGCTTTCTTTAATATGGTGACACTTTGCGTTCACCTTCTGTTCTTGTTCTTCCAGTCATGCTTCCCTTTGCTCTTGTTTGTTTATTTTGCCTTATCCTCACCCACATTGATGGCGTCGTTATCTTCCCAATTCTCCCACACTGTGACCGTTGATGTGCTGCTGTGCAGTGTAGTGTCTGCATCTTTCTACATTACCACTCGTGCAGTCATCAGGAGGATTTATCTTCATGTAAACTGCACATATTGCGAAGAAGAAGGGTTTCTTGCCTGTTCCCAGTCCTGAAACGGGACTTCTGGATCTGAGGTTCATTCTGGACTTGTTCCGTCTGAACCCCTGGATTCCTTGCCCCTCCATTTGGATGACCACTCTGTCTCAGGTTCGGCTTCTTTTGAAACCGGGTGCCTGGATGGTGTCCCTGGACCTTAAGGATGCATATTGGCATGTCCCTATTCATCCAGAGTTCAGGAACTGGCTAGGTTTCATGGTGGGGCATCAGGTTTACTGCTTTCGTTGCCTTCCTTTTGGCTTGAATCTGGCACCTCGCTTATTCACGTGTCTTACCCGGGTCGTGGTGGCCTGTCTGCTTCTGCTAGGGGTTCGGGTCCTGGCCTAGCTCGACGACTGGCTGGTGTAAGCTCCCAATCGATTTGCTTGTCAGCTCGCCAGGGTGTGGTTCTTTCTCAGCTCACCGGGTTCGGGTTCCTGGTGAATTGGAGAAGTCCCATCTGGTTCCGTCCCAGGTTCGGATCTGGATGGATCTTGTTTGGGACTCTCGGACTGCTTCCATGTCTCTCCCTCTAGAGACGTTGCTAAGGCTGCAGTCCCGCCTTCAGCTGTTTCTGGGGGCTCCTGGGTCACTTGGCGGATGATCGAGCAGTTGTGCGGGAGTTTGAACTTCGCCGTGCTGGTCTCCCCACTGAGTCGGGTTTGACTTCGGTTTCTGTTCTGGTTCCTTTGTGGACGCCCTTCCTGCTTCTCTCACGATCGCTGGGTTCGTACTTCGGGGACCATGCATCAGTTGCTGTGTCGTCGGCTTCCTTTTTGGGGTTCAGTGCCTTGGCGCCTACCCGAGCCCTCGCTCATGTTCATGGACACGTTGTCTCTCGGCTCGGGCTTTGTGACCAGCGCTCACTAGGGCAGCTAGGGGCGATGGGGTCTGCCCATCCGTCGGGCTCACAGCACAGTGCGAGAGTTCGCAGCGGTTTGGCTTTTCCTTCAGAGGGTTCGGGTCGCTCGGAGTTCGACCATCCGACTCTATTCGGACTGTTCTCCGATGGTTCATTGCCTGAACTGCTGGAGTTCTCTTGCCTCTTTGAGGCTGGTCACTTCGAGTGACTTGACTGTTGGCTTCTCGGGGGTTTGGCTTTCCGTGAGGTTCATATCCGGGGAGTGTCCAACGTTCTGGCAGACGGCCCTGTCTCAGTTCATTCCCCTGTCCAAGGAATGGACGGTCGACGCTGACTCCTTCCGTAGCCTCTGCCGGACGTACGAACCCCCGGACGTGGACCTCTTCATGTCGGCATGGTTTCGGCATCTTCCGATCTACGTGGCACCCTTCCCTGACTGCGAGGCTATTGCAGTGGACACCTTTTGGTAGGACTGTTCGAGGTGGGATTATCCGTACTTCTTTTCCCCGGTCCAGCTTTTGCTTTGAGTTCTGGCTCAGTTAGTCCTACCAGGGGAGAGTGGTCCTCGTGGTCCCTTAGTGGCCAGCCCAGCCTTGGTTCCAGGTACTCACCTAATTGTACTCATCTAATTGTGCTTGCGGAGGTTGAGCTCTGGCTCTTTGGTCCTGCCTCTCAACTGTCAATCAACTGATGTACAGATTCCTCAGCCTACTGGGCTCTATCATATCTACATTTCAAACTGTGTATGGAGTCAGCCTCCACCACATCACTGCCTAATGCATTCCTTCTGTTAACTACTCAGACACTGAAAAAGTTCTTTCTAACGTTCCTGTGGCTCATTTAGGTACTCAGTTTCCACCTGTGTCCCCTTGTTCACATACCACCCGTGTTAAACAGTTTATCTTTATCTACCCTGTCAATTCCTCTGAGAATTTTGTAGGTAGTGATCATGTCTCCCTTTACTCTTCTGTCTTCTAGTGACGTGAGGTGCATTTCTCGCAGCCTTTCTTCATAACTCATGCCTCTTAGTTCTGGGACTAGCCTAGTAGCATATCTCTGAACTTTTTCAAGCTTCGCCTTGTGCTTGACAAGGTACGGGCTCCATGCTGGGGGCTGCATACTCCAGGATTGGTCTTACATATGTGGTATACAAGGTTCTGAATGATTCCTTACACAGGTTCCTGAAGGCAGTTCTGATGTTAGCCAGCCTCGCATATGCCGCAGATGTTGTTCTTTTGATGTGGACTTCAGGAGACAGGGTTGGTGTGATATCAACTCCTAGATCCTTTTCTCTGTCCATTTCATAAAGGACTTCATCTCCCTTTCTGTATCCTGTGTCTGGCCTCCTGTTTCCACCGACTAGTTTCATTGCCTTACATCATTTACTCGGGTTGAACTTTAGTAGCCATTTGTTGGACCATTCATGCAGTCTGTCTAGGTCATCTTGTAGTCTCATACTGTCTTCCTCCGTCTTAATCCTCCTCATAATTTTTGCATCATCAGCAAACAATGAGAGGAATGATTCTATACCTTCTGGAAGATCATTTACATTTACAGTATAAGAAACAGTATGGGTCCAAGGACTGAACCCTGCGGGACCCCACTGGTGACGTCTCGCCAATCTGAGACCTCACCTTGCACAATGACTCGCTGCCTTCTGTTACTTAGGTACTCCCTTATTCAATGGAGTACCTTCCCTTTCACTCCTGCCTGCATCTCCAGCTTTTGCACTAGTCTCTGCTGTGGCACTATGTCAAAGGCTTTCTGTCAATCCAAAAATATGCAATCTGCCCACCCCTCTCTTTCTTGTCTGATTCTTGTTGCCTGATCGTAGAATTCAATTAATCCTGTGACGCATGACTTGCCATCCCTGAAACCCTGTTGGTGTTGTGACACAAAGTTCCTTCGCTCCAGATGTTTGATTAACTTTTTCTCACAATTTTCTCCATTAGCTTGCATGGTATGCAAGTTTGGGACACTGGCCTGTAGTTCAGTGCCTCCTGTCTATCCCCCTTCTTGTATATCAGGACTTGTATGTATATCTTGTATATCAGTATATGTATACCGATATACAAGAAGGATATATGTCTTCCAGAAATTTGGAAGACGTTTGCCGCCTTCCAAATTTCTGATAGTTCACCTGTTACCAGTAATTTGTTATACACCATGGAGAGTGGCAGGCACAGTGCTTCTGCTCCTTCCTTTAGTATCCATGGTGATATTCCATCCGGGCCTATAGTCTTTGTCACATCCAACTCTTAACAAAAGCTTCCTTACATCTCCACTGGTAATCTCAAATTCCTCTAGATGTGCCTGGTTAATTATTCCTTCTCTTGTCTCTGGAACTTTTCCTTGCTTCTAATGTGAAGACTTCCTGGAATTTCATATTGCGTTCCTCACACACTTCTTTGTCGTTTGTAGTGAATCTGTCTGCCCCTATCCTCAGTTTTATTACCTGTTCCTTCACTGTTGTCTTTCTCCTGATTGTGCTGCTGCTTGCAGGTGCTGGTGCTGCTGCTTGAGGTGCTGCTTGCTCGATGTGCGAACCCGAGGCATTTTCCGCGGCTCAACCTCTTCAAGGTCGGACTAGTCCAGTACACGGCTGGTTTGATCTTCTCCTCTGCTCTTCGCATTTGGTCTTTTTTATGTTGTTTTATCATCATTTGTATGGTGATCAGGTGGCTTTGTTGATGGTGTCCCACTGGAGAGCTTTGTCTCAGTGGCAGTATGACGTTTCCTGTCGTTCTTTCTGCCATTTTCTCTCTCTTCGTAGGTTGTCTTCTATTTCTGATCAGGTTGTCTTGTCCTTTCTGTCTTGGCTTTTTCAGGACCGTCATTTGATGCCTAATATTGTCGCCTCGTATCGTGCGATGCTGGCAGAGCTGTTCCAGCATGCCTTCGGGGTGGATGTCACTTCTGCCCCGTTCCGTAAGTTTTTTCGTGCTTTGTTTCACCTTCAGCCTGCTCAGTGCTTTGTTTCACCTCCGGCCTGCTCATGCACCACCTGAGCCATCCTGATCCTTGGACAGAGTACTCTCCTATCTTTCCTCTCCTCGGTTTGTGGTGGCCTCTTCAGTTGAAGATTGTTTTTTCAAGGCTCTGTTTTTGTTGGCATTGGCTTCTGGGTTGGTCCGTGAGCTACATGCTCTCCTCCGGCGCAGGAGTTTCTGCTCTTTCGGTCCTGGTCGGTTTGTTCGGTTTCAGCCTTCTTCTTTTCTTGGAAAAATGGTAGGTCCTTGGGTCATTGATGCTTGATTGGTCAGACTGGGGGTGCATCATGAATTGTGTCCGGTTGTGGCTTTTCACCGTTATTTGTTCGCTTCGGCTTTGGTGGCTGGGATGCTCTTTGGGTTGATCCAGTTTCCCTCATTCCCTGTTTCAGGGCTTGGGTCTCCCATGTCATCTAGCCAGCCTGCGGTGTATCCTCGTGCCCATGACTTTAGGAAGTTTGTTGCATTGGCTGCCATGTTTGGCAACATGTCCTGGGCTGATATTTCGGTGTGGGGATTTTGAAAGTCGAACAGGTTCCTGGTTGACCGTTATTTGGTTAATGTTCCTGCTCCTGGGCGTTCCTGTGTTGCTTTGGGTCGCAAGTTGCAGCCAGTTGTCTCAACTTTGTGTTGAGGAGTGTGTGGTGGCCACCTCCTGGGTAAGTCCCTCTTTTCCTCATCTTTGGTTATGTAGCTCCAGGGAGCTAAAGGGGCTCCCCCACAGAAAACCAGTGTTGAATGTAATGAAATGCCATTTTCTGGGTGAGCCCCAGAGGCTACCTGGCAACCCTCCCTCCCTTCGGTCGGCGGTTTTTCCCGTTGTTTGATGCTTAGCTTCTGAACTGAAGTGCTGGGTAGCTGGCACATGGAGGTTTATGGCTCCCCCTCTTCCCTCTCTCGGGGAGGGGAGGGGAGGGGAGGGATGTGCGGACGAGTGGCATGGCAGCTCAGTGTGACGTTTGCTTGTTTCCTTGGGATTGGAAGGAATTCTGCCTCGCTTTTCGTTTTGTTGTTGTACTTTTCTTACCATGTGGGGTTTGTTTTGTTATGCATACCTTTCTGGGTGCCTAATCCCAGTCGATGGCATATAAGGAAAACCCGCAACTACAGGTTTTTTTTCCAGGGCCATTGCTCCCCTGAAACCTCTCTGAAGGAGCCAGGTTCTGGCTAGTGGTCCCCAGTAGGCTGAACTTCATAGACTAATGCCCCTGTCTAATATATCACACATTAGCCCGATAGCTCCAGGAAGCTTCTAGGGCTCATCCAGAAAATAGTTTCATTACATTCGACGCTGGTTATTTGTGGATACATTAGTGACACATGTATCTCAGTTCCTTGGAACATTATGAACGTTCTACTGTGTACATGTTGTAGGGACACAAATGTACATCACATATGACAAAAAAATAATTAAAAAGCATTGAAAATGCATTGAAAAAATTGATGAAAATATATTTGTGGCAACTCAAGTCTTGAATCGCCTGCGCGACCGTCTCTGGGAGCTTCCTGCACCGGCGAACATGTGTCCGTGACGTCATATCGCATCTTCTTATTTTATTATTTTGCTCCACAAAAACTTAATATTGTCTCTTAGTACTATATGTAAATTTTGACAGAAGACAAATTATATACAGTATGTGCAATTCAGAAATTTTATTTTTCTCAGGTCCATTCCCAGCCTCAAGCAACGAATAGCTGGAAAGTCTCTCCCGGTTGAAAAGTTTGCTGTGAAAAAATCTGCTAGATTCTTTGCTCAGGGAGAGACACTTACTCTTTCTGCCTTAGAACTTATCTATGCTTGGAATGGCTTCAAGATTCTTGCCAAAAAATATGAAAATGTGGAGAAAATGTTTGTCATCATAGACAGAGAGATGAGAAAGCTGGAATCAATTAAAGGTAAAATACATTTTACAATACCATATATCCTTTTATCAACATTACCCTGGTTATTATTTGATATACTGTACAGTATTTGCAATTTTTGTTTTTAAATGTTTATAATAATACATACTGGAAAACACAATGAATTACATATTATAAAAATTTATATATAAATAAGAGAATCTGCTAACTAGATACAGAGCACCACTTGTTTTCCAAACTTTAGTTATCCGAAACTTCCAGTTTCCCGACTAGGGTTGTGGAGTCATGCTACACGAGCATAGTTCGCTTCCTACACGAACATAGTTCGGGTAGGAAGCGGTCCGCCAAGTGTTGCGCCGGCCTGTGGTGGTGGGTGGGAGATGGTCCAGTTTGCCCACTAACTGTCTCAGGCATCACCACTCTAGAGTGCCTTCTACCCTGTGACTTCACAGATTCACGGCCTATTATTCCTATTATTTTGAATTGTCATGAGGCTGGAATGTTCATTCTGTGATTTTGTTTTACATATCTGCACAATCAAGAAACATCTGTGCACCATGTCGGCTCCAAATGCAAGCATTGCGTCAGTGATGGATGACTGGTGGGTGGATGGATAGGGGAACTTAGGTGGGAGGCAGTATGAGTGAGAGGGGAGAATTAGTGAGAAAGGCAGGGAGGGGGAAGTAGGGAAAGATGCTAGGAGGTAAGCAGGAAGGGAGGGAAGTAGTAAGGGAGGATGGAAGAATTAGGGAGGGAGGAAAATGCAGGCTGGCTGGCAGGCAGAGAGGCAGGCAGACAGGCAGGCAGAGAGGCAGGCTGACAAAGGCTAGCTGGCAGAAGGCTGGCTGGCAGGAAGGCTGGCTGGCAGGCAGGCTGCAGGCAGCTGGCTGGCAGGCAGGCTGGCAGGCAGGCTGGCTGGCTGGCAGGCTGGCAGGCAGGCTGGCAGGCTGGCTGGCAGGTTGGCAGGCAGGCTGGCAGGCAGGCTGGCTGGCAGGCAGGCTGGCAGGCAGGCTGGCTGGCTGGCAGGCTGGCAGGCAGGCTGGCTGGCTGGCAGGCAGGCTGGCTGGCAGGCAGGCTGGCTGGCAGGCTGGCTGGCAGGCAGGCTGGCTGGCAGGCTGGCTGGCAGGCAGGCTGGCTGGCAGGCTGGCTGGCAGGCAGGCTGGCTGGCAGGCTGGCTGGCAGGCAGGCTGGCTGGCAGGCTGGCTGGCAGGCAGGCTGGCTGGCTGGCAGGCTGGCTGGCTGTCTGGCTGGCTGGCAAGCTGGCTGTCTGGCAGACTGCAGGCTGGCTGGCAGGCTGGCAGGCTGGCTGGCAGGTAGGCAGGCTGGCTGGCAGGCAGGCAGGCTGGAGGCTGGCTGGCTGGCTGGCTGGCAGGCACGCTGGCTGGCAGGCACGCTGGCTGGCAGGCAGGCGGACAGGCAGGCAGGCAGGCAGGCAGGCAGGCTAGGCTGGCTGGCAGGCTGGCTGGCAGGCAGGCAGGCAGACTGGCTGGCAGGCAGAGAGTGGAGGCAGGCCAGCTGGCAAGTCGGCAGACAGCTGGCAGGGCTGGCAGACAAGCTGGCAGGAGAGAGAGGGAGGCAGACAGGCTGGCAGGCTGGCAGGCTGGCTGGCAGGCAGAGAGGGCAGGCAGCAAGCGGCAGGCTGGCAGACAAGCTGGCAGGAAGAGAGGGAGGCAGACAGGCTGGCAGGCTGGCAGAGCAAGCTGGCAGGAAGAGAGGAGGCAGACAGGCTGGCAGGCGGCAGGCAGGAAGGCAGGCAGACAGGCTGGCAGGCTGGCAGACAAGCTGGCAGGAAGAGAGGCAGACAGGCTGGCAGGCTGGCAGGCAGCGGCAGGAAGAGAGGGAGGCAGGCTGGCTGGCAGGCAAGGGGAGGCAGACAAGCTGGCAGGAAGAGAGGGAGGCAGGCAGGCTGCAGGCTGCGGCAGGCAGGCTGGCTGGCAGGCGGCAGGCAGGCTGGCTGGCAGGGGGGAGGCAGACAAGCTGGCAGGAAGGAGGGAGGCTGGCAGGCTGGCAGGCTGGCAGGCAGGCAGGCAGGCAGGCTGGCTGGCAGGCAGAGGGGAGGCAGGCTGGCAGGCAGGGAGGGAGGCTGGCAGGCTGGCAGGCTGGCAGGCAGGCAGGCTGGCTGGCTGGCCTGGCAGAGGCGGCTGGCAGGCAGGCAGGCTGCTGGCAGGCTTGGCAGGAGGAGGCGCAGCTGGCAGGAGAGAGGGAGGCAGGCAGGCTGGCAGGCTAGGCAGGCAGGCAGGCAGGCAGGGCAGCAGGCGGCGGCAGGCAGCAGGCAGGCAGGCTGGCTGGCAGGCTGGCAGGCTGGCAGAGAGGAGAGAGGCAGGCAGGCTGGCAGGCAGGCTGAGTAGGGAGGCAGGCTGGCTGCGAGCTGGCTGGCTGTGGCTGCAGGCAGGCTGGCTGGCAGGCAGGCTGACAGAGAAAGAGGGAGGGAGGGAGGCAAGCAGGCAGGCAGGCAGGCAAGCAGGCAGGCAGGCAGGCAGGCAGGCAAGCAGGCAGGCAGGCAGGCAGGCAGGCTGGCAGAGAGAGAGAGGCAGGCAGGCTGGCAGGCAGAGAGGGAGGCAGGCTGGTACGGAAGCAGGCTGGTAGGGAGGCAGACTGGCTGGCTGGTTGGCTGGCAGGCAGGCTGGCAGGCTGGCTGGCAGGCAAGCTGACAGAGAAGGAGGGAGGGAGAGAGGGAGGCAGGCAGGCAAACAGGCAGTCAGGACTCAGGCAGGCAGAAAGGGATGGATGGGTGCTGAGGGTGAACCACGTAACCTTTGAGAGAGTGTGTGTGTATGGTTGTAGAGGGAGGGTGGGAAGTGTGTCGGTGGTGGGGGAGGGACCGGCTGACTCCGATAAGCCTAACCACACTTGACCAGTTACCCATATCATCATCATATATATTTTTGGTTACTGATTTTGTTTAGTAATATTATTAGGATAATAAAAATTTATAAAAATACTTTTTTATGAATGCTTTATTGTATTAGATGAGATTCTCTGGCTGGCCATCTACTAACCTAGCCACTTCGGGGAAGGGAGGGCAGCAGCAGTGAGGGTGTACTCACATAGTTGTACTCATCTAGTTGTCATTGTGGGGTTGAGCTCTGACTCTTTGGTCCCGTCACTCCTGAGGGAGAAGTGGATAAGGACTTCTCTAATTGGCGAGTGCAAACAAAATACTGTCGCATTTATGCTATGACCCTGTAAATTTTTTCCCTTAATTTTTTTTTCTCTCTCCATTTTCCTCCATTTCTCATTTACGAACTTACACGATAACCGACAAGTCTCGTCCCCAAGGGGTTCGGAAACCAAGTGGTGCTCTGTATACAGTATTCAAAAAGGAATTTGATTACATTACAATAACATTTCACTATTATTCATTTCTGGTATTGGTTAATCAGATCTATGTTAAATTTTAGGTCTGTGAGATGCAAATATAATCAGATCAAATGCATTCTACTGCATGTGTTTTAATAAGGTTTAATTCATTCCCTG
>WNGS01000411.1:20306274-20322912 GCA_020271785.1 Procambarus virginalis
AGTATTTATTTATTTATTTATTTATTTATTTATTTATTTATTTATTTATTTATTAATACAAGAAGGTACATTGGTTTGTGAGAATACATTGAATAGACAGTATTTCCAATCTTGTAAAGCCACTAGTACGCGCAGCGTTTCGGGCAGGTCCTTAATCTAACAGATAATTTAAGTAGGTAATTTCTATCATAATTGATAAATGATAACAAATACATTACAAGAGAAAATGAGATGAGAGAGCTTAGTAAGTATATTAAAGCACATTGTTATATTAAAGCTCTAATTGATTACATTGAACAGCTTGATTGGTAATTTAACAAGATTAATAGACACCATACAGCAGATTGCCAGCACATATAAGACAGCAATGAACACAATGGTAAAGATGTTCAGATTGGGTACATAAAGATTGGGAGACTGGGTAGCAATAGATACAGATAAACAAGAATAATATAAAACACCATACAGCAGATTAGCAGCACATATAAGAGAGACAGCAATGATCACAATGGTAAAGATGTTCAAATTGGGAACATAAAGGTTGGGAGATTGGGTAGCAATAGATACAGTGCAATTTTAAGGCAAAAGGTGAAAAACTATGAAGATGAAATTAGGTACTTTTTAGTATTGATTTTGAATGATGTAAAAGTTGGACAGCTTTTCAATTCAATAGGGAGTGAGTTCCATAAACTGGGTCCCTTTATTTGCATAGAGTGTTTACACAGATTAAGTTTAACTCTGGGGATATCAAAGAGATATTTATTTCTGGTGTGGTGATAATGGGTCCTATTACATCTGTCCAGGAAGAGTTTCAGAGCAGGATTTGCATTTAAGAACAGGGTTTTGTAAATGTAGTTGACACAAGAGAATTTATGGAGTGAGATTATGTTTAGCATGTTTAGGGAGTTAAACAAGGGGGCTGAGTGTTGTCTGAAAGCAGAATTTGATATTATTCTGATAGCAGATTTTTGCTGGGTGATGATGGACTTGAGATGGTTTGCAGTGGTTGAACCCCATGCACAGATACCATAGTTGAGATAGGGATAGATTAGTGCATAATATAGAGAGATGAGAGCAGAGTTAGGTACATAATATCTGATTTTGGAGAGTATACCAACTGTTTTAGAGACTTTCTTAGTTATGTGTTGTATGTGGGTACTGAAGTTGAGTCTCTTGTCTAGGAATAGGCCAAGAAATTTTCCATCATTTTTATTGCTAATGTTTACATTGTCTATCTGAAGCTGAATTGCATTTGTAGATTTGCTTCCAAATAAGATGTAGTAGGTCTTTTCTATGTTAAGTGTTAGTTTGTTGGTTGACATCCATAAGTGGACTTTTTTTAGTTCATTATTAACAACATTATTTAGTGTATGTGGGTTGGGGTTAGAGTAGATGAGGGTAGTATCATCAGCAAACAAAATAGGTTTCAGAATGTTAGAGACATTAGGCAGATCATTGATGTATATAAGAAATAGAAGAGGTCCCAAGATACTGCCCTGTGGCACTCCAACGGTTATTGGTAGAGTGGGAGAGGTTATATTATTGATGGCTACACATTGGTGTCTATCACTAAGATAGGATTGGATATAGTCCAGTGCATGGCCTCGGATTCCATAATGATGGAGTTTACATAAGAGGTAATTGTGATTAACAGTATCAAAGGCCTTTCTCAGGTCAATGAAGAGTCCAATCGGAAACTCATTTTTGTCAAGGGCTGAGTAAATTATATCAAGGAGACTAATAATTGCATCGTTGGTACTCTTTTGGGAGCGGAAGCCAAACTGACAGGGGCTAAGAATGTCGAATTTTACGAGATAGGAGTAGAGCTGTTTGTAGATAATTTTTTCAAATATTTTTGATAGAATGGGTAGGTTGGATATTGGTCTATAGTTGTTTATGTCTGCCGGATTACCTCCTTTATGAACTGGCGTTACTCTTGCTTTTTTAAGGATATCAGGGAAGGTATGACACTCAAGGGATTTGTTGAACAGCAGAGCTATAGGTGGCGCAAGAGCATGGGAGGCGCTCTTGTATACAATGGATGGGATTTCACTGACGTTCCCAGCTTTGGTTTTTAGTGAGTATATGATGGACACAACATCTGTCGGGCTGACTGGTGAAAGGAGAAGAGAGTTTGGATAGCTGCCTGAGAGATATGTGTTGATATGTGTCTGAGTCTGTGGGATTTTACTTGCAAGGTTAGCACCAATCGATGAAAAGAAGCTAATAAATTCATTCGCCATTTCTAAATCAGATGACGGTGTAAGGCCATCCTTAGAGAGTGTTATCTGGTTATGGGAGTGTTGTTTAGTTCCTAGGATATTAGAGATGGTATTCCATGTGCTTTTCATGTTACCTTTTTCTTCTTTGAATCTAGTCTCATAATATGAAAGTTTAGCTTTTCTTATAATACTGGTAAGCACAGATGAGTACCTTTTAACTACTTCCTTTGTAACTAGGCCACTCCTAAAATTCTTTTCATATTCATGTTTTTTGTTGATTGATTTAATTATGCCACTTGTGAGCCACGGGTTATTTTTTCTTTTATCAGTTACTTGTTTGGTAAGGAGGGGACAGTGAGTGTTGTAGAGGCTTAGAGTTTTGGAGAGAAAGAGGTTAGTTAATGAGTTTATATCCTGTATATTATTAAATTCCGATTCCCAGTTAACATTGTGAAGTGCATTAGAGAGATTGCCTAAAGCTGATTCACTGTGTAGCCTGAATGAGAGTTTCTTGGTTTCTGGTGGTGTTGTGTCCGTGTTTGCTATGAGGAAGGTAGGATAGTGGTCAGTTGTTCTGTCATAAATTACCCCAGATGTAAGGGGAGCTGTTATATTAGTCCATAGGTGATCCAGGGTGGTGGCAGATGTTTGAGTGACTCGGGTGGGCTTGGTGATTGTGAGGATTAGCATACAGGAGTGCATGCTGTTACGGAAATAGTCAACTTGAGGGTTGTTTTGAAGACCCAGGTCAATATTGAAATCACCTCCCAGAATGATGTGATTTTTGTTGAGATTGTTATTTATGATAAGATTCCTTACGTTGTCTGAAAATGAAGCTATGTTGGTATTAGGAAATCTATAGATGGCACCAATAGTCAGGGAGGATTTAAGGGATTTACTGGAGAACTTGGCAAAAGTATATTCATAATAGTCGTCTCTATCACTAATAACACTATTGCAAATGAAGGTATCTTTGTAATATATTGCTGTGCCACCTCCTTTTTTGTTAGGCCTGCAGTTATGAATGCCTTTATAACCAGCTAAATTGTAGAGTTGGGTATAGTCATTACTTAGCCAAGTTTCCGTTAAAATGATGAATGATAATTTAGTATCTAGTGCTGTAAGTAGGGCATTTATATCATCAAAATGTTTACCAAGTGACCTGACATTTTGGTTGAAGACTGATAAGCAGGTGCTATTTAGGAGTTTGTTTTTTGCAAGATTTGCTCTCGAATGCTCATTCTCTCGAATGCTTTGCAAATGCAGCTGGTAAGGGAAATTGGGTGGAAAACATTCTCTTGATTCGGCTTGGGAATTGGAATGATTATACTGTTGGTCCAAGAGATAGGAAGTTCCCCAGTAACATAGCTCATATTATACAGCTCAAGCATGGGATTCCTTGGTACTAAAGAGTGCAAACGCAATATGTCATAAGTGATACCATCTTCACAGGGGGATGTGGCTTTACCTTTGTTTAGGGCCGCGAATAATTCAAACTCAGTAAATGGCACGTTGCATTCATCTTCCTTGTGGAGCATGAAGTCAACGAGCCTTTCTCGATCTTCGTAACTAGCATTTAATCTGATTAACTGTGTGTCTGGGGGAAGATTATTGAAGCTAGAGGTGGTTGCCCAAGCGTCGACTAACTCGTTTGCTCTAGGTGACAAGGGGTAGGTCCTTGCAGGTCCTCCAATTCAGGTAGGTTCACTTAGGAAGATATTTGTTGGTTCACCTGCATGCCGATAGAGGTCACTACTGTGTTTCGTTTGACCAATCAGAGAGCAGGCAACATTCTTCATATTGAAGATTTAGCGCTGGCTTATCGGAGCTCTACTGCCTCCTATTTACGTCGAATTTTCTTATAAAATTAGTATATTTTGAAGTAAAACTATGTTTTTTCAACTTCTACAGCCAGCACCGACATTGTAGTAAATAAATATGTTACATCTGTTGTTTACCTACGTAATTCTAAGAGATACTGTGTAGCTGTCCTTGTTGCTCGGAAGATGCGCTGACAATTATTGTATATATTTACTGAATTTACCCAAGGACCACTAACTTTCTAGTGGCCTCAAAGAGGACAGAAAGCCGGCGGCTTGTTAAAGGGCCCGCCAATTGCCTTAACTCACAGTGCCTCACTAATCCAGCACCCCACTGGTGCCTCCTGATGTAATTAATACCTGAGTGTTAATTGATATGTTCTCCATCCCCAGGGCCCACAAAAGCATGTATCACGGGCTGGGCTATGGCACCTTCATGTACCTACAGGCTATCATGACCTTCGACCCGGTGAGTCACACATTGCCTCACACAGGTCTGTCTAATAACCCAAAGCTACCAAAGCCTCCTAACATTATGTAAGTAATGAAGAAATATGACATATTTACTCACTATAATGTTGGTGCTGAATGTTGAACATGAAAAACATATTTTTACTCTGAAATAATATAATTATATAAAGAAATTAGGTGAAACAAGGTGGCAGGTCGACAACCTTAGCGACAATGTTTTGGCTTTGGGTAATTAGATGGACCCAATTTCATTATAAAATTATATTATTTCAGAGTAAAAATATGTTTTTTCATGTGCTTCATTCAGCACCAGCATTACAGTGAGTAAAAATATCATATTTCTTCATTACTTATGTAATGCTAGGAAGCTTTGGGTAATTAGAAGGACCGCCTCATGCTTATTACTGCAATAATAATGATCATTATTACAATATTATTATTATACTATTAATCATTAAGCTTGTTTATAAAATAATAGTAATGATTATTATTATATTATTAGCTGCATTATTATAATTTATCTATTTTGTTGTTTTAGAAAGACATTGAAGTGGCTATAGATGCACTGAAGCAGAGCGTGGAAGTGTGTAATCGATATAGACGTAAGAATACTTTAGGAGAGTCATTAGGCAAGATGGTCAAGAAGGTCGACTACAATTTATTTACCAAAGGTAATGGCTGATACTTTATAGATTTATCCCATTAGAAAGTAGTTTTTTCTCCCTATGTTACAGCTCAGTCCCTGAGCCCATTATGTGCCTCTGTAACCCTTTCCACTACCATCCACAAGATGGGTATGGGGTGCATAATAAATGAACTAAACTAACTGTTACATGTATTTACATACCGTATTTTTCTTATCAATTTTCATACCTCCTTTTTAATTTTCTTAATTTTTTATATACAATATATAAAAAGTAGGGAGTACCAACTCTGGCTGGAAGAAGGGGATCTTTAACCTTGGAGAAAAAGCACACATAATGCATTAGAGGGGATTTTTAGGTCCCCCCTCCAATACAATTTTCTGTGTTCTTCCTCTTTTAATATCTATGCCTTTTAATAATATCTGTGAGGGATTACATAATATAAGTCAAGAGCTAGCAAAAAGTTCATCAAATATCCTCATCAAACAGGATTGTTAGTCATACATTGGATGTAAGTCTAGTTTACTAGCCTGCACTAAGGATATTATGATGAGAATAGCTTCTAACATTTGTGAGTGAATGAAACTGATCTGAATTTCTGTGCATTGTGTTGAGCAGAGGAGATCCATGCCGAGCTGTGCTATGCTGAGTGCCTCCTGCTACGAGCTGTTCTCACCTTCATGGAGGATGAGACCCTTATCAGCTTCCTGAAGGGTGGCATGAAGATCAGAGCCTGTTACCAGTCCTACAAGTATGTGTGATCCACCTGCTTCAGTGGACCATCTACATCATTTTTACTGTGATTTAATTGCCTCAACTTTAATACAACTTAAAAATTATAGCTAATTAGTATACTGCATACTGTATTTATCTAATGTTTAAATTTCTAATTATAATATTAATAATAAGTATTATTATAATTCTATCCACATTCCATATTTATAACTTTTAATTTCTTTAATTCATCAATGTTCTTTCTGATTGTCTTATGTATAAGAGGGACGCCCCTTAACTCCTCGTCTGCTTCAAACTGTGGATGTGGGTGTTGGGATGTTCATCATTCTAGTGTGAACAGTGAATCTTTCATATAGAATAGGGTAGCAGCACATCGCTCTGGCTTGTTATCGTGCAGCACTTGTTAACTTACAGCACATCACCTTGGCTTGTTAACAAAAAAAGTGACATAAATATTTAGTGTTTTCATCAAATTTATCATCAGGTACAACCAAGAGCTTCCAGGATCAATTCCCATGGCAGGACAGAAGTGTTTGGGCAACTTTTTTTTGCACATGATGCCTCTGTTCAGTATTTACATGCCTACAGTAAATACTGTAGGTACCTGGGAGATGCATATTGGGGAAAGTCAGTAGCTACCTTAGAGTGATCTCAATCAGCATAACAGGCTTCCTGTCACCGATTTTATATTATATATTAAAAAAAAAATATATAAATAATAATGATAATCATTTTATTCATAAGAATGTTCATACAAAGAACATAAGATGGGGAACAATTGCAGGTACAAGGACTACACATAAAAATGAAGCCACTACTGTGCAGTGTTTCGAGAAGAACTTAAAATAATTCAGATAAAAAATTATTTATAGGTATAATGGGGTAACCCGCTTAAAATACTGAAAGAGAAGTAAGCTAACATATGTGAGAATGTTCAAGAAATATAACAGACAGATCTGATTTCCTGAATTGCTGCATTCAACACTCATTTGTACATCTCATAATCTATGAGATTACTAGGAGACTTATACGTCTTTCAGAGCTGAATCTTAATTGAAAATCTGCCTTAATTATGTCATACATCTGTTTCCTATGTTCTCCTCTCCTTTATACTTTTTTTTTTTTAAGTTCAGTGATGACCATAGAGAAATCATTCTGCTGTGTTTCAATGCTTTGCTCACCTATTAGCTTCTTCCAGGAGATATTTATTGCAGCACTCTTATTCTTTAATAATCCTCTCAAAAGTCCTGGACCTTTATAAATATTTCAAGGGTTGCATTCCATCTCAGGATATAAGAGTCACATCTTCGACTATGCTTTTGGGTGTAGTTAGAACAAGATCTAGAATGCTGTTATCTTGGGTTGGCTTTTCACATGATGTACTGTATTAGTAAGGAGTCCTGTATGAGTCCTGGTCTCCTGTTCATGATATTAGATTCACCTAGTCTATTGTCTCACAGTAAAAGTTTGCCATTTTAAAATGTATGTCTGAGCTTGTATCACAGGCTTCTGACAGTTGTGTAGAGGCATTTTAAACATCAGACATTGATCCTAGTGGTCTAAGAGATTAGGCCTGCATTCTGTACACTATTATTCTGAATATCATCAGGCTGTAGAGTAAATAACACTCAAGATGTTGCATAATTACCTAAGTGTAGTTACAGAATGAGAGCCGTGCTCGTGGTGTCCTGTCTTCCCAGCATTCTTTATCGTATAACGCTTTGAAACTACTAACGGTTTTGACCTCCATGACCTTCTCACCTAACTCGTTCCAACCATCTACCACTATGTTTGCAAACGTGAACTTTCTTATATTTCTTCGGCAGCTTTATTTAGTTAGTTTAAATCTGTGACCTCTTATTCTTGAAATTCCAGGCCTCAGGAATTCTTCCCTATTAATTTTATCAACTTCCATTACTATTTTGAATGTAGTGATCATATTGCCCTTTTTCTTCTATCTTCTTGTTTTGGCATATACTGTCTCCACTCGATCATCCGGACTATATGGGAAGGACCCTCAGCCGGATTATCACGTTTTTCGGATAATGGTACTTTTTCACCTACGAGTCCAAAACTAACCATTTCCAACTATTTTTATACTACAAACAACATAATTTGAATTTCCATGCCACATATAATTATTAAATATTCAACTAGAAACCTCAACTTACCTTGTTGTTGTTCGTCTTCTTGATTGATGACACACATCTTGAAGTTAAAAATTCTTGACAATTTACGTAACTTATAGTAACACAACACTAAAATTAACACTTAAAATTACTGTACAGTTCATTAGGCAAGTTAGTTTTCACTGTCAGCTGAGGAAGCCTCACTTGTTGAAGGTGCTTGGGTTACGTGAGCCGCCTCACTTGTTGAAGGCGCTTGGGTTGCGTGTGCCACCTCACTTGTTGAAGGCGCTTGGGTTGCGTGTGCCGCCTCGCTTGTTGAAGGCACTTGGTTTGATTTTTTTTGTACCATGTAAGAATCAAGTGTTGCTTGCCTTCTGTGTTCACTGGCCAGTTGTATGATCAGCTCTTTTGTTCGCCTCAGGTACTGATACAAAGTCGATTCCTTTAATTCACTCCACACCTTGGCCCAGTTATAGATGGCTTCCTTGATTGTATAGTTCTTCAAATTCTGAAGGGTTTTTATAGCCCTGTTATCCACACCGAGTTCAATATCTTCCGGAAGAGGCAAAACCACCAAAACTTCGTTTAGCATCTTTTTTGTGTACAACCTCTTTGTGGCACAGATAACTCCCTGATCCATAGGCTAAATGAGAGAGGTTGTGTTAGGAGGTAGTGCCATACACGTTATCTTGCCATCATGTGAGGTTAACGTGTCAATTCTGGGGTGGGCAGGTGCATTATCAAGCAACAGTAAAGCCTGAACTTTGCTTGGCTTTATTTTGAGTTTCTTAACTTGATAGGCACGAACTTCCCTGTAGAACACGTCATGAAACCAGGAAAGAAAGATCTCCTGTGTAAACCATGCATTTTTTGAGTTATAATATTTCACTGGCAGTCTGTCCATGCAATGTTGCAAGGCTCTTGGTTTCTTAGATTTGCCAACAATTGCACACGTGATTCTGTCTGTGCCGTCGGCATTCGCACACATCATGGCTGAGAGCCTGTCCTTGCAAACCTTATGCCCTGGCACACAACCCTCACTCCTCATTGCAAGAGTTTTTTCTGGTAAACTCCTCCAATACAACCCAGTTTCATCTGCATTATAAATTTGATACGAATATATATTATTTGCCACAATATATTCTCGTAATTTATGTTTAAATGGTTCTACACTGCTTTCATCTGCACTCAATTTTTCACCGACAGTTTTCCTCTTCACAATATTGTGCCTACCCTTGAACCTTGCAACCAACCCTTCACTCGCTTCAAAATTCTTTATTCCAAGGCTTGCAGCAAACCTGCTTGCAGCATTTTGTATTTCTGGGCCGCAAATTGTCACACCAGCTGTGCGGTGCTGAGCAAACCACTTGTACACAGCCTCATCCAACTGCACATGCGTCGAAGTTTTCATAGTTTTTCTAACACAACCTCTGCTAGTGCTCGCACCTTCACTTTCACAGGTTGAAATGAATTGCATAAGTTTCTCTTTTTGTTTCCTTATATCACAAACAGTACTAGTGCCTATATTAAATTCCTTGGCAACACTTGAGGTCGACCGGCCATGTTCACAAAGTTGTATAACACATAGCTTGTCCTTAAGTGTTAGGACAACCTTCTTCCTCTTACCACCTCCAGAACGATTCATGCTGCTACCAGACATAGTCTTGGCTAAAAATGTTCAAAGTTACTATGAAAATAAAAAAGTTATTAAAAAAATATTTCACTAATGGCGCGGCACTGTGTGTAACACGAGGGTAGAGAGCACATGGGTTGACCAGGCCTGGACGGGTCCAGTCGGGGCAGGGAGGAGGCACGTTACGTAGGCCGCCAGGAGGAAAAAATAAATATTTTTGAAGGAAACTTCAGCCTGTGCAAATTGTTTTTAGGAAACTTGTATGGAATTTTTTATTACATAATTACTAGTATTTCTTTTGATTTTGGCTATGATGAGTTGTACTAAAATTGATAGTAATTACTGTACTGTAGTGTATAGGCCGCTCCCCATCCCCCCCCTTATGCCCCCAGGTGGTCCCTCCCAACGCTCCCCTCTCTCCCGACACCACCCACCCACCCCACCCCCTCCTACACCATGCGCCTCGAGTCACGGGCAGACGGGATTAATATCGTATGGCCCACCTCATGTTTTCATATACGGACAAAGCCTCGATCATCCGGGCGACTGACCGAATAGTGTAATTTTGGCAGGACATTAACCGGGCCCCAAAATTTTATCCGTCCAAATTATCATTAATCCGGTTCCTGTGGCTATTTTGGCCGGATATTGTGATAACTTTATCCGATTGCGATTTTGGCCGTATAAAGGCGTTTTTCGGATGTTCGAATCCCGGATAATCGCGGGGTTACAGTACTGTATAATGCCTCTAACCTCTCCTCGTAGCTCTTGTCCTTCAGTTTTGGGTACCATTAAATTACATGTCTTTGCACCTTTTCCAGTTTGTTGATGTGTTTCTTAAGATATGGGCACCATACATCTGTTGCATATTCCAACTTTGGTCTAACAAAAGTCGTGACCATCCATATACTGTACTGTATTTCAAAGCAATTCTGAAATTAGATAGTGTAGCATAGGCTCCTTGTATGATGTTCTTTATGTGATCCTGTAGCATATAACCTTAAACATGCCTATGCACTGAAAATATACTACACTGTACAAATAATAGTAGAAAACATAGTACGGTGGAACCTCAGTTAACGAATTTAGTCTGTTCCGGCATTGAGCTCGTCATGTGAAACGCTCATCTTGCAAAACTAATTTAAAAGCACAACTATATGCAGAGGGTTGCTTATTCTGTGTGATAAAACAACAACACTGTCGTCAGATGCGTCCAAGAATTTGCGAGAACCAGCGGGAACACTAGGAAGCACCATGTGGTTTTTCTCGTTAACCAAGCGGAAGCTTATCAGTTGATACAAATTTTCGCTCATTACCTGAAATGCTCATAGATGGGGCTGCTCATCACCCAAGGTTCCTCTGTACTGTAGTAGTAAATATATTGCAATCACAAAAACATTGATGAATGTTGGCTTCAGTAAATCTTTAGTGAGATACAGTAAAAAAATTATGAGATATTATTTTTTAATTTTCACACACACATAGAACAATTATACATATGAAAGTTATTCCACACATGTTATTCTGGATCTCTAATTGACATTTCCTGGAACAGGGAATGCTGGTACATACTAGAAGGTCGTGACTGGAGTAAAGATTCTGACAAAATGCATTTCGAGTCCGGAGTACGGATGGGTGTAGGGGCCTTTAATCTTGTAAGTTTGTATTTCCATATACCTGTATTGTATAGTATACATAAATTTTTTTCTACATCTGAGTTTGATTTTTTCTGAATGCTCAAGTTATGTTGACATTAGAATCATTCTTAACTGTTTTTTAAGAGCTTTTAGTTTATGAAACTCACCATATTTGTATTATAATATATTATTATAATTGTTATAAATATATTCATATTTCAGATGATCTCACAGCTTCCACAGAAAATTCTTAAGCTGCTTGAGTTTGTTGGCTTCTCTGGGAACAAGGTACAGTATAGGCATCAGGTCATGTTTGCATGAGATCAAGTGCATTGTGAGATGAAATGGAATAATAAATAATGGTAGTAATACTGGTATATCTGATGAACATTGGCATATTTTACATCTTCTAAGCAGCTTAAACTTTAGCTTACACTAAATGTTTTTAGTTATTTTTATATCTTAAAGGAAAGTTATGACGAGGTTGAACGAGTCTGTTGGCTTTTGTATGTATATTGTATTGTATTATTTATAAGATTGGTTCATTTCCAGTCTTGTTGTAAATGTTTTTATAATATATACAGATGCATGGTCAATACTCCATTGTGGATATTGATCATAGTTTTAATGTGATACTTTTCATAACTCAAAGTTGCTCATAATTGTGTACCGTGTCCATTCCTTTGTAATTTTATAATATTTCTTTTCCTGTTTGTGTCATTCAGTCGTGTCAGGTAAGAGACCAGAAGGTAATAGCTTTTTTTATATCAATCTTTGCTG
This sequence comes from Procambarus virginalis, assembly GCA_020271785.1. Taxonomy (NCBI): domain Eukaryota; kingdom Metazoa; phylum Arthropoda; class Malacostraca; order Decapoda; family Cambaridae; genus Procambarus; species Procambarus virginalis. Next base: position 20,318,346 of record WNGS01000411.1, read on the forward strand.
TCATATGTGTGTAGTTGGATATTTGTAGAACTTTCATTTTACAAGTTGGTAATAAATTATATTGCTCAAGTATTTGATAATTATTTTATGATTGCTTTAAGTGATGGTCAGCTACATATTGTAGCTTTTTAGTTATTATTAATTATCTTTGTTAATATGCTAATTAGCCTAAACTGTCATTCATGTACCGAGGTATGAGAGGTCATTGTAGCTAAATATTTATCACAGTTTATAAGCTACAGTACTTCAATTTTGCCATATGCACATGCTAACAAAAGTGTTCTTCAATTTCACTTAAAATATGTAGATTACCACTTTCATTTCTTTTCGAGATTGCTGTCTCTGCCTCAGATAAGAGTTCTTACTAAATACTGTACATGCATGACACAGTGGGTGAGATGCACATTACTCAGTCATATGGTTAAATATCCTTTGGTCTGGCTAGCAACTGGTTAGGTGGCCATGCAGACTTCTTCACACTTTCTTATGGAAACCTCAGTGCACCAAACAGGCTTCCTGCCCCACAAGAATGGGGAACTATAAATCCAATTTAAACAAGCAGAAATCAGTTCAGTTATCATATTTTAAATGAAACTGACCAGTGTGACCAAAGTGTAAGATATAAAATTTAGTTTGCACAAAAAGGAAGTAGGAAATTTATGACTGAAAATAAAGGCTCTTAGACTTATATTTCAAATTTATATTAAAATATAACAACACTTTTCGAGTTACTTAACCACTGTGCTGCGCCGGCCAAGAAAGCTCATTTGCCTGAAAATGCGCCAGCCGACATATTTATTTATTTATTTATATACAAGAAGGTACATTGGGGGGCTAACAGAGAATATAGAAACTAAGCTGAATTTACATTCTTGTAAAGCCACTAGCACGCATAGAATTTCTGGCAAGTCCTTAAACTAACAGAATTTTTTTTAGATAATATATATACTGCATATATATATACATACATACATATACACACATATACACACACACACAATGGGGCCTCAACTTCCGATGCTAATCTGTTCCCAGAGATGGATCGGATGTCGAAATATCGGAAGTCGAAGCGAATTTTCCCATAAGTAATAAAGGAATTTGAATTAATCCGTTCCCCACCCTCCAAAATATTAACATAAAATACATTTTATACTGAATACAATGTTTTTTTCTAACTACAATACAGTACCAAAGTTACTCTTACCTTTATGGAGGGCTCTTGATGGCGTATGGAAGATGGTGATGGGGGAGGAGGAGAGTTGTTACTGTTTGGAAGGGGAGTCCCCTTCCATTATCACATCAGGCAGTTTTGTTTTCTCTGGGGTACTCTCTCTCCTATGTTTTGCCTGAATACCACTAGGACCTGGTTGTGGTTCAGTGCTTGTTTGTCTCACTACAAATTTATCAAGAGACATTTGTTTTTCCATTCGTTTTAACATTTGTCTGTAATGATGCATCACTTTAGCACCCATAATGTCCTTTTTCTTAGCTAGTATGGTGGATATCGTTGACTGAGATTTGTTGTACTGCCTAGCAAGTTCACCTACCTGCACACCATCTTCATATTTACGAATGATCTCTTGTTTCTGCTCTATGGTCATTCTTACATGGGATCTCATATGTTGAGCCTTACCACTGACTTTCCTGGACTCATGGCGTATTATATAATAATTACTTTAATGTTCAAAATGCAAAAAATCACCACAAAAGCTGAATTTCTTATAGGCGCGATCGTCACTAAGCGGGTAGCTGTAGTAAACTGAGGCAGGTCGGACCGCGTGACTGGGAACCACGCGCTCGGCTGACCCGAACGTGTACCAACAAATATCGGATGTCGACGACACTATCGGATGTCGAGTCGCATTTTTTTATGATTTATATCGTAACTCGAATTTAGCGTAAGTAGGGGCAATCGGATGTCGGGTGCCACTGTATATATATAATTATATATATATATATATATATATATATATATATATATATATTATATATATATATATATACTATATATATATATATATATATATATATATATATTAATAATATATATATATATATATATATATATATATATATATATTAATAATATATATTAATATATGATATATTATACATATATATTAAATATGACCGAAAAGTAAGATTAATAATTCTAACACGAATTTTCTCTATTTTCCTTATGTTTCTTTTTACTGGTGACGGTAAATGAAAAATCAATTCTCCAAAATTCATTTTTATTTCTAGTCTGACGCGACACTTGAGCGCGTTTCGTAAAACTTATTACATTTTCAAAGACTTTAGTTTATCTACACACAACTTATGCTTTATGAAACAAACATTGGCTCTTATACCTGCATTTGGGTGAGGTGATGTAATACATTAGTGGGGTGAACACAGACATGGAAAACGGGGTATAGATTTGTAGAAGTAGAAGTCGGGTCCCATAGAACTGCAGAAGGCCTATTGGCCCATTTCTTGATGTTTCTATATTGGAGCGGAGTCTTGAAGTGGGTAGAATATAGTTGTGCGTTAATTGGCTGTTGATTGCTGGTGTTGACTTCTTGATGTGTAGTGCCTCGCAGATGTCAAGCCGCCTGCTGTCGCTGTATCTATCAATGATTTCTGTGTTGTTTGTCATTGATAGATACAGCGACAGCAGGCGGCTTGACATCTGCGAGGCACTACACATCAAGAAGTCAACACCAGCAATCAACAGCCAATTAACGCACAACTATATTCTACCCACTTCAAGACTCCGCTCCAATATAGAAACATGGGCCAATAGGCCCATGTCAAGAAATATGGGCCAATAGGCCTTCTGCAGTTCTATTGGGACCCGACTTCTACTTCTACAAATCTATACCCCGTTTTCCATGTTCTGTGTTTCACCCCACTAATGGGTGGGGTGAATCATCACCTCACCCAAATGCAGGTATAAGAGCCAATGTTTGTTTCATAAAGCATAAGTTGTGTGTAGATAAACTAAAGTCTTTGAAAATGTAATAAGTTTTACGAAACGCTCTCAAGTGTCGCGTCAGACTAGAAATAAAAATGAATTTTGGAGAATTGATTTTTCATTTACCATCACCAGTAAAAAGAAACAAGGAAAATAGAGAAAATTCGTGTTAGAATTATTAATCTTACTTTTTCGGTCATATTTAATAATATATGTCTACAGGAAAGACTGCTACCAAAATATACCAATATATATATACATATATAGTTAGTTTAGTTTAGTTCATTTATTATGCACCCCATGCCCATCCTATGGGCAGTAGTGGAAAGGGTTACAGAGGCACATAATGGGCTCAGGGACTGAACCCCACAATTCATTTAGCTAAGCAAGTTACAATCTTGATGAGCTAGTTACAAAATTCAATATGAGACGTCACATCAACAATGGGTTCGAGATCGACCTCAAGTACAGGTTCTAAATTAAGTAACTGACATATGTGGAGTGCTAGTGTCACAATTTATATGTTTGTCCTGCACACTGCCCCCCATCCAGCGGGCAGCGGTGGATAGGTTACAATCACTCAGTTACTACCTACAGTTAGCAAACTGGGGATATTTGGCTAAAATTTCTGGTAGCAGATCATTTTGAATTAAATATTTACGCATCGCGCTGGAACATTGGTTATAGAATTGTCTCTAAATTCACGATTCTTTTCGCACTCCATCACATAGTGACGGAGGGTGTGCGAATAATTTTGTTGACACAGTTTACATTTGGTCAGGTCTACATCGGCAGATAACGTGAATTCCCAGAGATACTTGTAACCCAGTCTAAGCCGAGCAGTAGTAACATCTAGAAGTCTGCTGATTTTATTGGATGATCCATAGATGTGTGGCTCCTCTTGTATGATAGTATGATGATAGATGGAATTACTGGTGCCAATTTCACTTTGCCTCAGATCTACAAGATCTTGTTGAAGTTCTCGGTGTACTGCTGCTCTCAGATTGCTCATTGACAATCCAAGGTTACACTCAACGGCTCCTTTAAAGGCAGATTCTTTGGCTAACTTATCAGCTCTATCATGCATTCGGAGGCCAACATGAGATGGAGACCACATGAAATGGACTCTGTTACCATCCTTAATAATTTTGTTGTATTTGTGTCTAGCTTCGGACACGAGCATGTTACAGTTGTGTCTTAAAGAGTTGAGAGCATTTAAGGATGATAAGGAGTCACTTACAATTAATGTATCAAGTTTGGAGACTTGTACACATTTCAGTGCAAGGATCAAGGCAAATAGTTCAGTCTGAAGGGTAGAGGCCCAATTGTTTATACGGACTCCCCACTCAAAGTACAAGCCATCGCCCATTGTCAGAACAACTGCACTTCCAGCTGCACCCGTGGTGCGGTGTAGGGAACCATCAGTGTATATGATTTGAGAGAGAGAATGCTCTGTGGACAGAGCATCAATATGGCTTAAGGCGTTGAGCTTTGCCTCAAGACGAAGCTTGGGCTTATCTCTAATTTGCTTCTTGGGTGGAAAGGGAGGGATTAAAACTGGAAAGGGTGTAACCTCCCACGGTGCAGGAAAGTGCCGTTGTTGTTTCTCTT
>WNGS01000411.1:20328018-20339671 GCA_020271785.1 Procambarus virginalis
ACCACACACAGAACACTCTTAACTCTGTATTAGATTCATGTCAGGACCTAGTTTAATTATCTCAGCAGAGAAAACAAAGATCTAAATCGGCGCCCACCCAGGCAGGGAGGAGCTGTTCGCAAGATGCAACTATCTGATGGCTCCCAGCTTGACTATGTAAACAGATTCAAATACCTTGGCCTTGAGGTGCCACTGTATGGTCCTGTTGTATTCAGACTCTGTCGTCAGTATAAAGAGAGGCTCCGAGCTCTCAAGGCTGTTGCAGGTTATCACTCAGGCTATGGTGCCAATGTCAGAATTGTCAAAATGATGTACCTTGCATACATCAGATCTTTAGTGGATTATGCTGCACCTCTGCTTGTTTTGATGCCTGAAAGAAAGCTTGGAGGGCTTGAAAAATTGCAGAACGAAGCCCTGAGGATAATCCTTGGGTGCCCTCGTACCACAAAGATACTTAATATGAGAAAGGAACTTAATATTCTGAGCGTTGTTGATCGTGTTACTGAAATTAACTGTCAAATTGGTATAAAAATGCTTAGGCTAACTCATCCTAATCCTTGCACAGAAGCCCTCCAGACTTACTTTATTGAAGATCAGCATTGTTCCAAATGGATAACAAAACTGGAACTCAACTCAGAATGTATGGGGTCATGATTTGTACCAAGAGAAACAACAACGGCACTTTCCTGCACCGTGGGAGGTTACACCCTTTCCAGTTTTAATCCCTCCCTTTCCACCCAAGAAGCAAATTAGAGATAAGCCCAAGCTTCGTCTTGAGGCAAAGCTCAACGCCTTAAGCCATATTGATGCTCTGTCCACAGAGCATTCTCTCTCTCAAATCATATACACTGATGGTTCCCTACACCGCACCACGGGTGCAGCTGGAAGTGCAGTTGTTCTGACAATGGGCGATGGCTTGTACTTTGAGTGGGGAGTCCGTATAAACAATTGGGCCTCTACCCTTCAGACTGAACTATTTGCCTTGATCCTTGCACTGAAATGTGTACAAGTCTCCAAACTTGATACATTAATTGTAAGTGACTCCTTATCATCCTTAAATGCTCTCAACTCTTTAAGACACAACTGTAACATGCTCGTGTCCGAAGCTAGACACAAATACAACAAAATTATTAAGGATGGTAACAGAGTCCATTTCATGTGGTCTCCATCTCATGTTGGCCTCCGAATGCATGATAGAGCTGATAAGTTAGCCAAAGAATCTGCCTTTAAAGGAGCCGTTGAGTGTAACCTTGGATTGTCAATGAGCAATCTGAGAGCAGCAGTACACCGAGAACTTCAACAAGATCTTGTAGATCTGAGGCAAAGTGAAATTGACACCAGTAATTCCATCTATCATCATACTATCATGCAAGAGGAGCCACACATCTATGGATCATCCAATAAAATCAGCAGACTTCTAGATGTTACTGCTGCTCGGCTTAGACTCGGTTACAAGTATCTCTGGGAATTCTCATTATCTGCCGATGTAGACCTGACCAAATGTAAACTGTGTCAACAAAATTATTCGCACACCCTCCGTCACTATGTGATGGAGTGCGAAAAGATACGTGAATTTAGAGACAATTCTATAACCAATGTTCCAGCGATGTGTAAATATTTCATTCAAAATGATCTGCTACCAGAAATTTTAGCCAAATATCCCCAGTTTGCTAACTGTAGGTAGTAACTGAGTGATTGTAACCTATCCACCGCTGCCCACTGGATGGGAGGCGGTGTGCATGACAAACATATAAATTGTGACACTAGCTCTCCACATATGTCAGTTGCTTAACTTAGAACCTGTACTTGAGGTCGATCTCGAACCCATTGTTGATGTGACGACTTATATTGAATTTTGTAACTAGCTCATCAAGATTGTAACTTGCTTAGCTAAATGAATTGTGGGGTTCAGTCCCTGAGCCCATTATGTGCCTCTGTAACCCTTTCCACTACCGCCAACAAGATGGGTATGGGGTGCATAATAAATGAACTAAAACTAACTGCACCATAGCTTGGATGGTAGCCTGCCACAGCCTTGAGAGCACGGAGCCTCTCTCTACATTGGCGACCCAGTCTGGCTACAACATTGCGGTAAAGTGGAACTTCAAGACCAAGGTATTTGTATCTGGTTACATAGTCGAGCAGAGAGCCATCATGCAAACTGCATTTTGCGAACGGCCCCACCCCGCCTGGGTGGGCGTCGGTTCAGGATCTTTGTTTTCTCTACTGAGATGACCAAGCCTAGTTCCTGACATGTGTGCAACACAGAGTTCAGAACATTTTGGGTGTTGGTATACCCATTGGTGTGGATCAGTATATCATCTGCATAGCTAATGATGTGTTCGCTTGGGCTCCTAGTTACTGAGTTTAGAAGTGCATTGATTAACACATTGAACAGAGTAGGACTGAGGACACCTCCCTGTGGAGTGCCAAGTTCAAAATCTCTCGTTTGCGAATTTGACGCAGCCTGAAGAGGAGGGATCCACGCTGCTTTGTAAGACACTCATTTATATAGAGGTTGGTTTTTTGCTTAGCAGCTGATTGTATAAGATCAGACTTAACAGAGGGATCTGCAAGTTTGATGAGCAATCTCCTACTGCTACAGGGACTGTTTTTATCTATCCTGATAGCTGATTTGATAGCAACATTGACTTTGATCTTTGAATTAATTAGGGTGTGGGCTATGTTACAACAATTCTCACCTTGTTGTTCCTCAGGTAGATCAGTAGAGCTAATTATCAGGGAGTCATGAAGTTGTTGTTGCTCTAGGTCATCTTCGGAAGCCGCCTGGTGAATGTGAAGGAGATCGATCTGTTTTTCCAGCTTTTGAAGGAGGTCGCTTTGAGCTGAGAGGGAAAGTGCCGTTGTTGTTTCTCTTGGTACAAATCATGAACCTGATACATTCTGAGTTGAGTTCCAGTTTTTGTTATCCGTTTGGAACAATGCTGATCTTCAATAAATAAATTCTGGAGGGCTTCTGTGCAAGGGTTAGGATGAGTTAGCCTAAGCATTTTTATACCAATTTGACAGTTAATTTCAATAACACAATCAACAACGCTCGGAATATTAAGTTCCTTTCTCATATTAAGTATCTTTGTGGTACGAGGGCACCCAAGGATTATCCTCAAGGCTTCGTTCTGCAATTTTTCAAGCCCTCCAAGCTTTCTTTCAGGCATCAAAACAAGCAGAGGTGCAGCATAATTCACTAAAGATCTGATGTATGCAAGGTACATCATTTTGACAATTCTGACATTAGCACCATAGCCTGAGTGATAACCTGCAACAGCCTTGAGAGCTCGGAGCCTCTCTTTATACTGACGACAGAGTCTGAATACAACAGGACCTGCATACAGTGGCACCTCAAGGCCAAGGTATTTGAATCTGTTTACATAGTCAAGCTGGGAGCCATCAGACAGTTGCATCTTGCGAACAGCTCCTCCCTGCCTGGGTGGGCGCCGATTTAGTATCTTTGTTTTCTCTGCTGAGATAATTAAACCTAGGTCCTGACATGAGTCATTTTTCTCCCCCCCTCTTCTCCTATCAAATTGTCATTTCCTACCGACGTTTTGCCTGTTTTGATTATTCTTTCGACCTTCTTTTGTTTTGACGCCCGGGTGTTTGAGGAGGCATACTCTTGCACCCGTAGAACTGTAGTACCCAACGTCTCGAGCGAGGGGACCCTTTTATTGTCAATCCTCCTTTCGTCACTGAACCCGCTCTCGACGGACTCACAGTTCTTAAGGTGGCGTTTGTGGGGCGTATACTCATGACGCAACCCTGGGAGACCCCGGCACGATCGGCGATAGCTTCTTGTTGGGTGTCCTGCCTCTAATTGTGGCTCCATGGTGGGTATGGGGGCACATTCGTGAATGAAAGCTTTTCCTCGTTTTCATGGCTGATAATGTTTCCGTTGTACTTTCTCAGGCTCGTAGGGTGGGCGACCAAGCCCCTGAGTCGGACTGTGTTGGAAGACCAGGCCCTGTAGCCCCTGCTGCATTGGGCCCCGACGACCTGACTACTCCCCTCCCTCCTCTGCGGTAGGGTCGAGTCCCCAGCCCCCAGTGGTGACCACCTCGTCCCCTGGCACGGCTTCGTCTCTCATTGTGACTACTGCGCCTTTTACCCCCATGAACTCTGGAGGTTCTCAACGCCGTTCCCGCCACGGCCGCACTCGCACGATCCCTTCCCTTAATACTACTTACAACGCCTTGTTTGGTACCGCTACGTGGGCTAAATACTTTGATCTCCACCATCTGGATTCTACTCTTGACGATTTCTCCCTCCATAAACACTTTGTTGATTCAGTAGATGCCTCTGTTACTTTTAACTCCAACAGTTACGGTACGCGTGTCGTCGCTGCTCCTTCTCAGGATGCAGCTACTCGCTTAGCCGCTTTGTCCTGCATTGGAGAGATTCCTGTTTGGGTCTCCAAAAACGCTTGGTTAAATGCCAGTGTTGGCACTGTTCTCCTCTCACACCATGTTGCAACTGGTGTTCGGGACCTCAAAGATTGCCATGAGGATATTAAACATATCCTCGAAGCCCAAAGCCATTCTGTCCACCAGGTGGACACGTTTACTCGACCCCCTCGTGGTCGTCGCCGTCAGCCCCTTCGAGTTGTAAAAATCACCTTTGATAGTAGGACCCTTCTGCCCTCTATTATTCTTGCTGGTGCCAGATGCTCCGTTCAGGAGTACATTCCCTCTCCTAGACTTTGCAATAAGTGTTGGAAGTTCGGGCACGGTGTCCTGAAATGCACCAGTACTGTGTATCTGTGCCCCTTGTGTGGGGACGATAGTCATTCTAAGTCCCAGTGCACTTCTCCCCAGGCTCGCTGCCTCAATTGCGATGAGGCCCACCCTACCTTCTCACGCTCGTGTGTACACTACAAACTCGAAGAAGCCGTCCTCAATTTAAAGCACCGTGATCGTCTGACTTTTCTTGAAGCGAGACGCAAAGTTCGTCGTCTCACCCCTTTCGCGGGCGTATCCTACGCTCGCGTGTTGCGTTCTACCTCTCCTCGTCCTTCCCACCTTCCTCAGTCTCACAACCGTTTCCAGGCCTTAAACCAGACCACACCCACGACCTCTTCCCCTATTCCTTTGCCTCCTGTCCCAGATGGTCTCCCTCCTGGTTCTCCATCTGGGCTTTCCCCCCTTCCTATCCAGTCCACCATATCTCCTTTGTCTTCTTCCCCATCTCCCCCCACTCTTTCTTCCCGACCCTCCCCCCAGTCTCTTGACCCTCCACGCCACCTGTCTGTCCAGGCTGATATCCATCATCCTCCCAGCAATCTTCGTGTTATTCGCTCCCGCTCCTCTTCTCCTGCTGAGACCATTGAGTCTGTCGCCCGGTACGTTGTTACTGGAACGCCTGTCTCTTCGAGTCAGAAACGTAAGCCTGGCTCCTCTCCTTCTTCCTCTCCAGCGGGTAAGAAGGCTTCGCTCTTTTCCTCACCCCCTCCCTCTGACTCTGTCACTACATCCCCTCCCATTTCAGTGGTCGAACCTCCTGTCCCAGATATGGAGGTTTCTTTCGCCCCCGATTCCCTCTCGGTTGCTGCCCTTGCTGAGGCGCACTCCCTGCCTTCTGCCCCCCCCCCCTCCTCCAGCTGTCCTTGCCTGCCCCTCTCAGTTGTCTCCTCCCCCTCCGGACCCCGTCAGTCCGCCTCTGGTCTGTCCTCTTGCTCCCTTCCCTTATCCTTATTAAGTTTACCCATGCCCCCTAACCCTGATTTTGCCGACCCTGCTCCTGATCCTGACCCTGATCCTGACCCTGATCCTGACCCTGATCCTGAGATTCTTTAATAAACTGTGTTCTTCTATACCTTAATTTTTTTGTTCTCTGTTACTGTCCTTTCTCTTTGGTAATGTCTATTCTTCAGTGGAATATTCGTGGATTTTATGCTAACTTCCATGAACTCCAACTTCTAATTACACAGTTTTCACCGCTTTGTGTTTGTCTCCAGGAACCCATGCTTGGTGCTCGCCCTGGTCACTTTCGTGGTTATTCCTTTCTTTCTCCCCTCCCCCCCCCCCCCAGCTCTTGCTGGGGCCCGTAACTCTACTGCTCTCTTAATTCGATCTGATATTCCCTTCGTCCCCCTACTTCTTCCGTCACCTATCCATTGTTCTGCTGCCCGTGTTTTTGTGGGTAAATGGTATACAGTCTGTTCCATTTATCTCCCACCAAATGTCCCGCTTTCCCTTCCTGATCTTAAGCACCTCCTGGACTCCTTGCCAGAGCCGGTACTCCTTTTGGGTGATTTCAACTGTCGACATTCCCTCTGGGGTGATGTTCTGATAAACACCCGAGGCCGTCTTCTCGAACTGTTCGTCCTCGCTTCTTCTCTATCTCTTCTGAATACTGATAAGCCCACTCGTGTGGACTCTCAAACTCGCACCCTTTCCTGTCTTGATCCTTCTCTCTGCTCGTCGTCCCTTTACTTAGATTTCACTTTTTTTTTTTTTTTTTTTTTTTTTTTTTTTTTTTTGAGATATATACAAGAGTTGTTACATTCTTGTACAGCCACTAGTACGCGTAGCGTTTCGGGCAGGTCCCTGGAATACGATCCCCTGCTGCGAAGAATCGTTTTTTCATCCAAGTACACATTTTACTGTTGTGTTAAACAGAGGCTACAGTTAAGGAATTGCGCCCAGTAAATCCTCCCCGGCCAGGATACGAACCCATGACATAGCGCTCGCGGAACGCCAGGCAAGTGTCTTACCACTACACCACGGAGTCACGGAGACATGGCAGGTTCTTGATGACCTCCTTATCAGTGATCATTTTCCTATCCTCATTTTCTTTTTCTCTTTCCACCCTCCCCTCTCCTTCCCTAGGTGGCAGCTTGCCAAGGCTGACTGGTGCCTATTCACCCTCCGTCCTACTCTTTCTGACCTCTCCTCTCTGCCTCTTCCTCGCGCCCTCCTTTTTTATGACACTGTCTTCAACGCTGCCCTCCACTCTATTCCTCGCTCTTCCTCCCGGGGCACCCGGAAGTGCGTTCCCTGGTGGAATGTGGACTGTGCTCGAGCTGTCTGCTGTAAGCATGCAGCCTGGAGGAAACACCGCCGCCAGCAGACGGCTGATTCTTTTATTCTGTTTCGGAAGGCAAGTGCTGTGGCCCATAGGACCATCCGTACAGCTAAACGTGAGAGTTGGAAATCTTATGTTTCCACCATTACGTCGGATATTCCTCTGCCGCACATCTGGAAGAAGATCCGCAAGATTGCAGGCAAGTTCGTTCCGGATGTCTCACCGGTTCTCCACCTCCATGGTACTCTTGTGGCGGATCCAGTACAGGTCGCGACCGAACTGGGTTCCCACTTTTCTTCTGTTAGCTCTGGTTCTCATCTTCCTCAATCCTTCCTTCTTCATAAGCCTGTTCTTGAATCTTATCCTTTTGATTTCCGCACTTATCTCCACCTTCCTCATCTTCAATTTCAGTCTGCCCTGGCCCTCTGCGGATCTATGGTGGCGGGCTCGGATGACGTTCATTGTGAGATGCTTCGCCATCTCCCTCCGTGCACGTCTCAGTATTTACTGAGTCTGTATAACCAGGTCTTGGAGTCGTCGTCCGTCCCTGAGGACTGGCTCGATGCCATTGTACTCCCTATTCGGAAATCAGGGTCTCTTGGTACGTCCCCTAAGGATTTCCGCCCTATTGCTCTCACGAATTGTGTTTGCAAGCTCTTTGAGCGTATGGTAAATGTCCGTCTGATGTGGTTCTTGGAACACCATCGCCACCTCTCTCCTTCTCAATTTGGTTTTCGCAAGTGCTGCAGCACGACTGATGTCCTGCTGAACTTGGAGGTCTGTATACTGCTTTTGCTGCGAAGACCTCCGTTGTTACTGTTCTTTTTGACCTGGAAAAGGCTTATGACACGACTTGGAGATACCATATTCTGTCCCAACTTCGTTCTTTTGGCCTTCGTGGTAATCTCCCTCTCTTCCTTCAAAGCTTTCTCTCTCGTCGCACCTTTCGGGTCAGGCTTGGTGCCACTCTCTCTGCCTCTTTTCAGCAGTATGAAGGTGTGCCCCAAGGTAGTTTTCGGAGTACTACTCTTTTTCTAGTTGCCCTCAATGGTCTTTTTTCCTCCCTTCCTTCTGGCATCTTCTCTGCTCTTTATGTTGACGATCTTACTCTTTGCTGTCAGGGTGATGATTTGCCTCTCCTTCAACGGCGGCTTCAACTTGCGATTGATGCCGTGTCATCTTGGGCCACCAATCATGGCTTCAAGTTCTCTAGTACTAAGACTTGTGCCATGACTTTTACTCGGAAGCGGGTCATTCTTTGTCCCTCTTTGTCACTTTATGGTCACCCCCTTGAGTACAAAGATTCCGCAAAGCTTTTGGGGTTATTCTTTGACACTCGTTTGTCTTGGTCGCCCCATGTCTGTTACCTCCATGTTGAATGCTCTGAGGTCCTTAACCTACTTAACACTTTTTTGCATCCGCCGCGCCACCCCTCAACTATGCGATTTGGGTCCCAGCGTTTCACGGGAGCGCGGATTAATTCTGAAAAGTGTATACTCTCTTCAACTTTGTCACCTCAATTCTCGTCCTACGAGATTAAATTTGGTATCTTTGTGTTCGCAATAGAATTCTCCACAGCACTAAATGCATATAAACTCCAAAAGCCTGGCTAATTACCCGCAGCAAACAGAGAAAGTGCGAACGAGTTACCCAGGAGCCCGCAAAAGCGATAAAATGTGTTCACTCTTTTCACTCTGGTCACCTCAATTTTCGTCCTAGGTCTTTCATTTTGGTATCAATGGGTTCGCAATAAAATTCTCTAGAGGAATATTAGCATATAAAATAAAAAACCTGGTCACGCTCCACCCGCCGACGAGTTGAAGACGGGCCAGGCGTTAGCCGCGAGTGAGCGCCCAGATGCCTTCCAGCTACACTCCCAATTCCTGTCCACAAATGTTTAGTAGAGTCCTTCTATCTGTTGTGTAGTAGTTGTACATCACATAAGCATTGTAGATAGCCATTTGCACAAAATAAAAGGTAATTTTCTTCGTCCATTTGTGAGTTTTCCTTGTGAAGTAATAATATTAGATCATTTGGTCAAAGTGATCAACACCTTTCATGTTTGTATTGTAGTCACAGATTGCATTCGGCTTGTTGACAGTTACCTGCTGCACTGAGGTTGTTCCATCACGATAGGCGCACATTTTAAAACCAGTCCCCCAAAAATTGGAAGAAAACCTGATTTTTGGCAATTATTTTAGTGGACTACTTAGCATTGCGTCATCCCCAAGATTACCGACAGTAAACTGATGACGCAATGCTGCGTCATGCCCGGACTAAAGTGTTAAGGTTTTGTCCCATACTTCTTGGGAGCGGATAGGCGCACGCTACTCTATTTGCATTCCTCTCTCGTCCTGTCTAAACTCGATTATGGTTGCCCTGCCTACTCTTCTGCTTCTCCTTCTACTCTTCGCCGTCTTGATCCTTTGCACCATACTGGGTTGCGCACCAGCTCTGGTGCTTTTGGGAATTCTCATTATCTGCTGATGTAGACCTAACCAAATGTAAACTGTGTCAACAAAATTATTCCCACACCCTCCATCACTATGTGATGGAGTGCGAAAAGATGTGATTTAGAGACAATTTATAACCAATGTTCCAGCGATGTCTAAATATTTCATTCAAAATGATCTGCTACCTGAAATTCTAGCCAATATCCCCAGTTTGCTAACTGTAGGTAGTAACTGAGTGATTGTAACCTATCCACCGCTACCCACTGGATGGGGGCAGTGTGCAGGACAAACATATAAATTGTGACATTAGCTCTCCACATATGTCAGTTGCTTAATTTAGAACCTGTATTTGAGGTGATCTCGAACCCATTGTTGATGTGACGACTTATATTGAATTTTGTAACTAGCTCATCAAGATTGTAACTTGCTTAGCTAAATGAATTGTGGGGCTCAGTCCCTGAGCCCATTATGTGCCTCTGTAACCCTTTCCACTACCGCCCACGGGATGGGTATGGGGTGCATAATAAATGAACTAAACTAACTAACTAACTCCTACCCTCAGCTTGTACGCTGACACTGGCTTTCTGTCTCTCCAGGATTGCTGTGATCGCTACAGTCTTTGCTATCTTGCACGATCCTTACAGCATCCTCACTCTCTCCTCTATTGTGCTTTTACTTTTACCCGTCCTGTAGTTCCTGTTCCTCTTCACCTCCTTCCTCTTTCTGTCCGTTTGTCTTGCTTGCAGGATTCTCTTTCAGCTCATATTACCAATGTTTCTCCTCGTATTGTTCCATCCTTGCCCCCGTGGAGGGTCCCCCTTCCCAAATTTTGTGCTTTTCTGACCCGCATTACTAAAGCTTTTACCCCTCCTGCAGTTCTGAAATGCCTCTTCCTTGAGCACTTTTCTTCTCACTCCCACTCCGTTCCCATCTTCACCGATGGGTCTAAGTCTGCCGACGGTGTGGGCTACTCTGTTGTTTTTCCTGACGACACTTATATGTGTTGCCTTCCTCCGGAGGCTAGCATCTTCACAGCAGAACTTTATGCTATTCTCTATGCTCTTCATCTCCTGCTTTCCCAGTGTCAATCCTCCTTTGTGGTGGTAGTTGACTCTCGTAGTGCCCTCATGGCGTTAGGGTCCTTTAATCCGGTCTACCCGGTGGTTGTCGAGATTCAGCATTGGCTGTTTCTTATCTCCAGTAAATTTAAGTCAGTTGCATTTTGCTTCGTTTCCAGCCATGTTGGTGTCTCTTTAAATGAGCGTGCGGATGCTGCCGCTAAGGAAGCTATCCGCACTTGTCCCATCTCTCGTAAAAGTATTCCTTATTCGACTTTTACCCAGTTATTCATGCCTCCATCCTTGCCCGCTGGCAGAGTTGTTGTCTTCTGTTATTGGTAACAAACTGCGTACTCTTAAGAGTCGTGTGTCCCAGTGGCCTTCCTCCTGCCACCGTAACCGGCGGTGGGAAACGGCTCTGGCTAGGTTACGTATTGGCCATACCCGTTTAACTCACGGTCACTTAATGGAGCGCCGCCCTGCTCCTTATTGTCCACATTGCATTGTCCCTCTTACGGTCGTCATATCCTTGTTGAATGTCCTGACTTCCAGGATGAGCATGTGTCTTGTTTTCCGACCATCCCCCGCGGTCGCTTGTCCCTCGATAGAATTCTTGGCGACTCAGATACTTTTGATATCGTTCGCCTTATGCGTTTCTGTTCTCGTATTGGCATCCTTGGTGATATTTAGCGCCCTCTGATTATCCTGCACATTTGATGGTGCTACATAGCCTTCCCGTTTGGTGCCTTCTATTGATATTACTTACTTACTTATTAAGATATTAAATAAGGTGGACTGAGGACACCTCCCTGCGGGGTACCTAGTTCAAAGTCTCTTGTTACGCTCCTATGCCCCTGGAAAAATACAGATGACTTCCTGTTGGATAAGTAACCCCTGATCCAAGAAAGAAGCCGACCACCAATATTCATTCTTACAAGCTCACTCAAGATAACATGTCTATTTGCAATATCAAAGGCAGACTGAGATCTAGGAAGGTGGTATATGACTTTTCAGTGTGCAGAGTAAGAAAGGTGGTGATGCAATGTGCACACTCCTTCCATGCATGAAGCCATATATCTGGGAGGATAGCATGGTTCTTATTCT
>WNGS01000411.1:20353409-20370790 GCA_020271785.1 Procambarus virginalis
GAGATATTTACTCAATTCCGTGCTTCAAACTTATTGTTCTCAATAAGAGAAAAGAACTAAGTAAAAGTGCAAGACTTCGCTCAAGACTTGAAGCAAAAGAATGAAAATCTGTATGATATGAACGTTAAAGACAACATGAATACAGGAATTTAATGTAGGAATTTGAAACAGAAGTGTGTTGTTACATTGGAAGAATTTAATCACAAATTTAAACAAAATTGGAGCAAGACTTGTTGATGTTGCAGTTCTTTCCTCGTTAGTATCCATGTAGCCCTCTGTAGCCTCATGTATTCGTCTGTAGCCTCATGTATTCCTCTGTAGCCTCATGTATTCCTCTGTAGCCTCATGTATTCCTCTGTAGCCTCATGTAGCCTCATGTATTCCTCTGTAGCCTCATGTATTCCTCTGTAGCCTCATCTTACCTCATCACATTCTTGGTCCCCATTATCTTCCTCTCTTCCCTATCTCCCTCTTCCCTCACTCTTTCCTTATTCATATCTCACTTGACTATCGACGCTCACCTCCGTCGGCTTTTCTCATGTCTGCCTTGAAGTCCCCTTTAACGAGCCTTAGTGACCAGATAAGAGTGTGGAGGGAATGGGGAGGTGGATGGGGATGGTGGGGTAGATGGTGAGGGGGATAGGGACGGTGGGGTAGATGGGGATAGGGAAGTAGATGTGGGGAAAGAGGGGGGGGGAAAGATGTGATATCTGAGTCCATCGAGGAGTCCCTCTGGTCGACTAAGACGGGTGTGAGTCTTTATACAGGTGTTGAAGGTCTCATCACTTGGTGGCCCGTGGCTCCTACCTTTCCTTTCTCAGAAACTGGGTGTAACAGGTCTAGTTCCTTCATGAAGACCTTCCCACCCAGCTTAGGACGAAGCCGCTCTCCTACAAGAAAACTTCTCTCGGATGTTTTCTTTGTCTTTGTTTAATAACATGAACAATATTGAATCGCAGTAACTCTGGCAGAGGTGACCACTCCATGTCTAAAGTGAGACTTCGTCTACGTTAGTATCCTGGCCAGGAAGGATTGACTGGGCACTAATCCTTAATTGTTCGCCCCTTTTCACCCATCAGTAATTGGGATACGTAGTTGTAAACCAATTGGTGAGTCGTGTTAAAGGGGAACGTGGCAAGGCGAGGCTTAACATGAACTAGGACAAGGGGGCAGCTCCAAGCCTACTGGAGGTCAACAGTCAAAACTCGTCTACTTTTTTACCCAACTGTGTAAAAAAAAGGGTTCTGCTCGCTTGGTGTCGATGATGGCTTGTTTTCCCTGAGGAAGAAAAACGGATCCACATCGCCAGTAGAGGGATTTGAAGATCAGAGCGCGCTTGTCCCTCTAACGCCTTTCCCAGCGTTCAGAGCGCGGGGTGCGAGCAGTCTGGGTCGTGCGGCTTACGTTAGACAAAGAGATTGAGACCAGGATGCAGCACGGAATTTATGAAGCTTTTATTGACATAAAGTTATGGCGTCTTATTTTTCTGGACAAGACGCCCGGGAAATGATTGAACGATCGCTTTTCTAATCTGTAAATGCACGAAAAATTAGATGATGAGGCGGATATTAAAAGAGAAAATTGGAAGACGTCCATAATCAACTCTGGAGACCTCGAATTTGTCGGGCGGTGTGTGGAGTCAGCTGTTCTGGAGGGGGTCCAGCCTAAAACCTCCGGAGGGTCTCCAGCTTGAAACCTCCGGAGGGTCTCCAGCTTGAAACCTCCGGAGAGGCTCCAGCCTGAAACCTCCGGAGGGGGCTCCAGCCTGAAACCTCCGGAGGGGGCTCCAGCCTGAAACCTCCGGAGGGGCTCCAGCCTGAAACCTCCGGAGGGGCTCCAGCCTGAAACCTCCGGAGGGGTTCCAGTCTTGACAGAGGCAGGACAGGGAGGGGTGAGGGAGGCGGGAGAGCGTCGCCAGAGGCTGCTTGAGGATGCACCACTCACAATTTAGTCCCCCCTGATTGCCTGCAGATTCCGAAGTTGGCGTCATTATTCGAGGCAATTCCCGTACTATTGTTGAGCTGGGCGGTGCTCCAGGCCCCTCGCCCAAGGGGGTGATCAACCCCCCCTCACCCCAGGGGAGCTCAACCCCCCTCACCCAAGAGGAGCTCAGTCCTCCAGGCGCTCTGTTACTGCAAGAAGCCTCCCAGAGTTTCGGAAGTGGACATATTGCGAACCTTACTCCCCCCCTCCAAGGCACAGTATAATATACTGAACATGTTATCCGGTGGCTTAAATGGCTGATATTTCCGGCCAGGAGTCCGGTAGTGAAGGGAGAGCGAGCAGACGTCATGTGTGATTTAATTGAAGAAATGGGACGGTATATTTAGTGGGGCTCTCGGGGGGCCAACTAAAGAATTTTAATTATCTGCATCGTGAAGGCTTTTGTATGATGCAGTGCTGCCTCTCACAAGCAGTGTTCCTTCTCACAAGCAGTGCTGCCTCTCACAAGCAGTGTTCCTTCTCACAAGCAGTGCTGCCTCTCACAAGCAGTGTTGCTTCTCACAAGCAGTGCTGCCTCTCACAAGCAGTGTTCCTTCTCACAAGCAGTGCTGCCTCTCACAATCAGTGTTGCTTCTCACAAGCAGTGCTGCCTCTCACAAGCAGTGTTGCCTTACCCTAGGAGCACTGCGTCTCCCAAGCAGTACTGCTTCAGTGGGTATATACCGCTGCCTCTGCCCACGTGCTGAGGGAAGCTAGGAACTGCCTCTCACTATTTCCAACAGCTTACCCTTCACTGCCTCATGCAGTTACTCTCTCCTCTACTTCTCTCCATCGTCATATAACCTGGCGCGTACACCTTGTCGTCCACGTCAGCTACACTCCATCCATCTTCCATCCACCTCCAAAGCCTGACTCACCACCGACCTGATCTCTGTCTCTCCAATACTTCCTCCACAATCGACTGACCATGTCGTAGCTCAGTCGATGAAGGCAGCGTCTGGGATGCTCTCGGACGTAGGTTCGAATCCTCGTCACGGCCCTTGTGGATTTGTTCTTCCTCCACAACTGGCCTGGCTAACTCTCTCTCCGCCTATCTTCATCTCCCTCTACCCTACCTATCCCTCCCTCTCACCTCCTCTGTCCTTACTCTCCCCTCTCCATACCGCCCTGGCCTCCTTTACACCTCTGGCCACCTCCGGCATCCTCCATCTCACCACGGGCCAAGAAAGAGGCATCTGGATGTTAGTCTCTGATTGCTTTGTGGGGTGCGGGGAGATTTATGGTGGGGTGCGGGGGAAGAAATCCTTACGGAGCTGGTGAAATGTCCCCGCCCGCTGGGGGAAAATCTAGGCAAACGACAGTAGTGCGTAGTTCACAATAAAAATATGGTCTCCGATAGATTTACTTAACGCTGTCAATAAGAGTGTGAGGGAGTCGGGAGGGAAGAACGGACTGAAGGAAAGGGAGGGAAGGAGGAATTGAACGAAGGGAGGGAGGTTGGGAGGCCTGACCTAGTCCTGGTGAAGGTCCTTCTTGAGGTTATCTTGAGATGATTTCGGGGCTTAGTGTCCCCGCGGCCCGGTCCTCGACCAGGCCTCCACCCCAAGTAAGCAACCCGTGACAGCTGACTAACTCCCAGGTAACTATTTACTGCTAGGTAACAGTGGCATCAGGGTGAAAGAAACTCTGCCTATTGTTTTTTCCCGGCGCCCGGGATCGAACCCGGGACCACAGGATCACGCGTCCAGTGTTCTGTCCGCTCAGCCACCGGCTTCCCAGTCCTGGTGAAGGTCCTGGTGGAGGTCCTGGTGGTGGTCCTGGTGCACGTGAAAAAGTTACTAGTACACATCGGACTGTTCAGATAAACTTTTAACGTGATTGACGCGCGCACACACACACACACACACACACACACACACACACACACACACACACACACACACACACACACACACACACACACAACACACACACACACACACACACACACACACACCACACACACACACACAGAACTTTTTTTGTGTCAGTGGTTGACAAATGGAATGCATTAGTTAGTAATGTGGTGCAGGCTGACTCCATACACAGTTTCAAGTGCAGATATGATAGAGCCCAATAGGCTCAGGAACCTGTACACCAGTTGATTGACGATTGAGAGGAGGGACCAAAGAGCCAGAGCTCAACCCCCGCAAGCACAACTAGGTGAGTACAACTAGGTGAGTACACACACAGGTAGGGCCAACATGATGAGACTGAGTGTTTGGTTCCGTGTTGCATGTTTCTATTGCATCGTTTAACAATGACTTGCAGTTTCAGTATTAAGTAATGTTTCAACATGTGGCCGACACACAAGGCTCTTCCTTCAGCTGACAAGGTCCTGCTTCAGCTCCTAGGACCCATACACATGTTCAGGTAAAGTTTCATCTCCCGGATGCTGAGTCAAACCTTGCTGACTGATCCACCAATCTTCTCAGCATCTGCTCCTTGATATCATTCTCCAGGAAGTTACCTGTAATCTCTTCTGCCAACTTTACCTGCACATTGTGTCTCGTGTCGGGTGAACTGTTGGTTACCTGAATGGCCACGATGGAAGTCTCCCGTTATTAACGGGTTAGTACTCGGTCTGTGAACCTCTCTATCTCCTGGGGTTCTGTGGGAGATCGTAGACCCCCCCTCCCCCCCCAGACACACACACACACAACACACACACTCCACAACAATCTCTCTCTCTTCTTTAATTAAAATTATTCCCATAGCAGTTCTTATCGTTGTTTGTTTACTCAATAATCACTATTTTAGCCTTTGTGTCGCTCCTCACCAAGAATGTCACTTATCCTCTCTCTTTCCTTTTTCTTCGCATTGCCTGATATTCCCGGGAATAATAATAATAATAATAATAATAATAATAATAATAATAATAATAATAATAATAATAATAATAATTACATATAACATTCATGATTGTTATCAAGAGTGAAGACAACATCAGCTGACACTGGCTGGTGTCTCCTTCAGTCCAGTCTCACACACTATTTCCAGCAGTTTAGGTCCCCGCTGCAGTACGACGATATGGGTTCTAAGCTCAATGAAACAAGTAGAGACCCAAGAGCTGCTGCCTATCTTTTCTAACTCCTCAGAGGTAAAATATCGAGGACAAATGCACAATATTCTCGGATACTACACGATATAAGAGTTTCTTGAAGAGATCTACTGCGATGATTTACTGTGCATCTTGTGTGTAATAAAACTTGTAAACAAAATTGAATTATATAGGTTTAAAAAAATTATATAGCTTAAAAGCCTTGTATATTGTCAATATACCGCCCTGAGCGCTGTATATATTGACTTTAGCGAGGCGAAAGCTCCCAATTAAATCAGCCAGAGGTGGTATATACTTTTTCACATATTATATGTTGTATATATGTTACACACAGAAAATCACAATTGCATGATGCATCAAATGAACAAATTCGGTTTCAACTCCTTTACCATGTCGTAGCTCAGTCGATTAAGGTTAGCGTCTGAAATGCTCTCGGACGCAGGTTCGAATCCTCGTTACGGCCCTTGTGGATTTGTTTATATATATGTTGTATATGACAACAGATTGTCTCTGAGTTATCCAAAATATTTGTCAGATGTTTACGGAGTGTGGTGCCTTGTCCAGACACCCTCGCAGGCAGCAGCTGTAGCTGGCGGCGTCCGTCTCGCCCCAGGAAACATTATCGTGGGCTTTTTATAGGTTCACCGTGACAAATGTCCAGTATTCGTCTTCCTTCACAGTTTCCGATATTTTGTGGCCCCCGTGTCTTGCATACCTTCACCCCCCCCACCACACCCCCCTCATACTCTTCCTCCCCCACCCACCCTCACTCTTCCTCCCCCACTCCCTCACTATTTTGTCCTCTTTTCCCCCCTCTCACTCCCTGTCCTATTTCCCCCCCTCATCCTTTCTTCCCTCTCACACTCTGTCCTCTTCCCATTCATTCCCCCCCCCATTCTCTCTCTCACACTACCCTAACTCATTCTCTCCATCCCAGCCTATCCCACTCACTTTACACACACACACACACACACACACACCTAGGGGGCTGGCTGGCTGAGTGGACAGCGCTCTAGACTCGTGGACCTAGGGACCAGGGTTCGATCCCGGCAGCCGGCGGAAAAACAAATGGGCAGTTTCCTTCACCGTGATGCCCCTGTCACCTAGCAGTAAATAGGTACCTGGAAGTTAGACAGCTGCTACGGGCTGCTTCCTGGGTGTGTATGTGAAAAATTAGTAGTTAGTAACAGTTGACTGACAGTTGAGAGGCGGGCCGAAAGAGCAGAGCTCAACCCCCGCAAGCACAACTAGGTGAATACGGAATGGGAGATGAAGTCTTTCAAGAAACGTACAGAGAGAAAGATCTAGGAGTTGATATCACACCAAACCTGTCTCCTGAAACCCACATAAAAAGAATTACATCTGCGGCATATGCGAGGCTGGCTAACATCAGAACAGCCTTTAGAAACCTGTGTAAGGAATCATTCAGAATCTTGTACACCACATATGTATGACCAATCCTGGAGTATGCGGCCCCAGCATGGAACCCGTACCTTGTCAACCACAAGATGAAGCTGGAAAAAGTCCAAAGGTATGCCACTAGACTAGTCCCAGAACTATAAGGCATGAGTTACGAGGAAAGGCTGCGGGAAATGCACCTCACGCCACTGGACGACAGAAGAGTAAAGGAGGATATGATCACTACCTACAAAATTCTCAGGGGAATTGACAGGGGTAGATAAAGATAAACTGTTTAACATGGGTGGTACGCGAACAAGGGGACACAGGTGGAGACTGAGTACCCAAATGAGCAACAGAGACGTTAGAAAGAACTTTTTCAATGTCAGAGTAGTTAACAGATGGAATGCATTAGGCAGTGATGTGGTGGAGGCTGACTCCATACACAGTTTCAAATGTAGATATGATAGAGCCCAGTAGGCTCAGGAGCCTGTACATCAGTTGATTGATAGTTGAGAGGCGGGACCAAAGAGCCAGAACTCAACCCCCGCAAGCACAAATAGGTGAGTACACACACACACATTCCTATTCCCTTCCCAAAAACTCCTACCCCCCCCCCTCTCCCTCTCTGTCTACCTGTCCCTGATAACTTTATCAACTTATTATCTTGGCTTCAAGGTAAACAATCATGCAGCCTCTTGCACTTGCATCATTCTTCTTCTTCTTTGGCATTATACAAGTCAGATAAAGACCGTCTTGTGTCACTTAGTCTCCCGTCTCTAAGTCGGGCGCCGTGTTGGGCAGGGCGACGGGGCACTAACTCTTCCTCTACCACACCTCTCACCATCTCTACAGTGACACTACTCTACCACACCTCTCACCATCTCTACAGTGACACTCACTTCATATAAAATTGTCTATTAGAAAGTGGTCCGCGTCACTGGACATGAAGTTATGTCCAGTGACATAACTCGACATAAAGACACTGGACATAAAGTTATGTCCAGTGACATAACTGGACATAAAGATATGTCCAGTGTCTCGGGCGTCCTGCATACTTCCTGATTTTGTGTTCATCTGCTCGCGTGTTGCGACTTGGATTAATTTGATTGACTGATTGATGGAGATCAAGCCAGCCAAGAGGTGGCACGGGCATGAATAGCCCCGTAATAGATTCATTTGGTCAGGGAACAGCTATATAGTGACACACACCGGCTTAGCACTTCACCTTGATAATTACCAACAGGGAAAACATTCTTAAAAGTTAATTTTAGAAACCTTTATATGCAAATCTTAACCCGGGCTTTCTCTGGCCAGCGGCCTCGGTAACGAGGGCAGACTGTTTTGTTTTATTAAAGCTTTTTGCATTTTTCTTAACGTAAAAAGAGGAGAAAAAGAGCAGAGCGTAATTACATCTCTCCTTCGGGGGTCTGGGAGTTCACCTCCCTCCCCCCCCTCTCCTTCACACGACCCTTTGAGCGCTTCTCGGTAACAATTAGGCTTTCTCAGACGGGTTCTTTTGGTAAGTAACCGACCACCCAGGCTGCTTACTTCTCTATCTCTCTATCTCTCTCTCTCTCTCTCTCTCTCTTCTCTCTTCTCTCTCTCTCTCTCTCTCTCTGTCTCTCTCTCTGTCTCTCTCTCTCTGTCTCTCTCTCTCTGTCTCTCTCTGTCTCTCTCTCTCTGTCTCTCTCTCTGTCTCTCTTCTCTGTCTCTCTCTCTCTGGTCTCTCTCTCTGTCTCGGCTCTTCTCTC
This sequence comes from Procambarus virginalis, assembly GCA_020271785.1. Classification (NCBI taxonomy): domain Eukaryota; kingdom Metazoa; phylum Arthropoda; class Malacostraca; order Decapoda; family Cambaridae; genus Procambarus; species Procambarus virginalis. The sequence goes on from WNGS01000411.1 coordinate 20,361,606, forward strand.
TCTCTGTCTCTCTCTGTCTCTCTCCTCTGTCTCTGTCTCTCTCACTCTCTCTCTGTCTCTCTCCTAATCTCTCTCTCTCTCTGTCTCTGTCTCTCTGGGCATGTAAGAGAGAGAGAGAGAGAGGACTATGGATGCACAATGAGGCGGCGGCGGGAGGAGCCACTAAGGGAAGAGGGACCCGGAACGAGCAGCAGCAGGTGAGGGCGTGGTCGAGGCTGACACAATACGCGGGTCCGCAAGTAGCACCCACAGGGTCGAAGGCCACACCGGTAACTACACCGGTAAGTCCATGACGGTGACACGAGCCCAGGAACTGGAGCTCAACTCATCGCAAACTCGGAATTGCGAACGCACGCACGCACGCACGCACGCACACACACACACACGCAAACACAACACACACACAGCACAACTACGCGAGTACACACACATTGTGAATGCAAGCACTATTCATAGCTTTAAAACTAGGGTATGCCAGAGAAGAAGGATAGGTGTCACTGCTTAAACAACCAGTGGCTAGAAAGGCGGGGTCCAAGAGCCAACTTTCAATCCTGCAGTTACCAAATAGTTGAATTACACAACACACACACACACACACACACACACACACACACACACACACACACACACACACACACACACACACTGTGGGATGTTTCTTTTTTTTTTAACGACTGCAATGCGTACGTCGCCAATGTACATGTGGCAGACGCTTCACGAAGCTGTCGGAATTAGCAAAATAGAAAATACGAGAGCAACCGTACAGGGCCTGGGAGCAAGGTCGAGTTAGAGTCCTTGTGGGTCTCTTATCAGACTAGCCTCACCTGGTCCTGCTCCACGTTGGTCGTTGGAATCTCCTCAATGATGTAACACTTTAAGGGACTCCTAGGGTCCTCATCAAATTTATAGTTTAGTGACTTACAGGCAACTCGGTGTTGAAGACACTTAGAGCTGAAGGCTTGAGTAATATTGGCAGTATTCAGAAGTGGTTCAACGGAAACACCGCATAAAGCTTAACAGTAGTTTATTTACTAACTTAACCACTAATACACAGGGTGCTTGATTTACTTTAGATTGGCGTCAGCAAAGCTATGGTTGCATTAGCGAGACTCTTGACGTCTGGCTAATCGACTCGTATCCACTCGTGGAGAACCACCTAACTTAACACAGTTGACAGCCAATCACTAACACGGCAACCTAACTGCCGGTATGCAAAGGGATCACAAGAGTTCCAACCGGATACTCGGTAATGATGCTATGCAATAATCAACAAATACACTGTCAATGGACAGGCAATAACATGCACAATAATAATCACACAATACTAAATGTGTGGTGTATGTGAAGCTCACATCCACAGACGAGTGAAATGCAGTGATACCACACAGATAAACACGCATTCACCGTCGATTCACCTATAACCTGCGACAGGTATAAGAAGGTGAGAACTGTGGTTGATCCCTCAGATCAACACAGACACAATAAAACAATGACAAGATCTTGTACTTACAGATAAGGTACCTTTCCTTACGCACTCACTCAGACTCGTTTATACAAGCACTCGTAGGTGGCCTGATAGCTGGTTTCGCTCGTAGACACGGAGGGTACTCGCAGTATCTTGAGATGATTTCGTGAGTAGGGGCGTGCTGTATGCTTAACAGACAGACACACGCGCACACACTGGCACTGGCGGTGCTAAGGTGGTGACGTCACGTCAGAGTGAGGGCGGCGGCTGGCGGCAGTACCATGCACTACACTGTACACTGTGGTACAGGTACACTGTGGTAAAGTCACACACAGATTACTTAGGCGGCGGCACTGCCTTAGTTCACTCTAGGTCACTCACGACGATCTTTGTCACCAGGGGTTACCTGATACCAGTCTGTTTCGCTCTGGAGATTTGTCACTTTAGGCTTCTAAACAATATATTCCCACTCGTGATTCTGGCGAGTGGTGGTATATCGCAAAGACGCTGAGTTAACTTGACGGTGAGGGATAGACGGTGATCAGTCTATTGGCCGGTAGAACAGAACACGTCCTCTTCGTATGGTCTCTCTCACGTGAATGAGTTTGCAAGGGTGCCGAACACGTCATAGCTGTTATTCCGATCGCGCCGGTTGACCCCAGAGGTCAGACGCTGCTGGCGCCTTCCCCTCTGTCTCAGCGGGCACCAGCCATGTACTCACTGACCCTTTGGTAGCAAGTATACTTAGCTCCCTGTATCTACTTTGTGCCTGGACATACGGCAGCCTCCGTATCATGAAAGTATTCCTGGTTAAATGGGCATTCTGGAGACACCCAACATACCAGATCACTATCCAGGATTAAGAGAGATAGGCTTTGTGCACGAAGATCAGTGCACTGTGCACTGCAATGAGCCATTCAAGTCAACTGTGGGAGGATCTTGGGAGGCATACTCCCACACACACACACAAAACTTGGAAGACAAAAGTATAACAGCAAGCAACAGTTGGAGAGCCTAGCAGCCAGTCAGGAGGCGAGAATGGCAGGAACAGCTACAACTCTCTATAACGCAGTCATTAATAACTATAACATCAACAGAACACTCACAAACATAATAATACACCAACAAACGCGAAAAAAAAACTTACCTGTATACGTAAGTGGTCGAGCCCAAGTGGTTGTGAGTACACAACCACTTGGGCTAGAGCGAGGCTCTCGCTTCATGCAGGTCGGCGTTCAATCCCCGACCGTCCCATCCTAGACTCCTGATATCTTCCAAGTGCCATAAAGTCGTTATGGCTTGGCACTTTTTCCTGATAGTTCCCTTCCCCTTATACACGTAAGTGAATTGATGGTGACTGAACACCCAAGGATCAGAACACCCAGTGATCAGAACACCCAAGGATCAGAACACCCAGGGATCAGAACACCCAGTGATCAGAACACCCAAGGATCAGAACACCCAGTGATCAGAACACCCAAGGATCAGAACACCCAGTGATCAGAACACCCAAGGATCAGAACACCCAGTGATCAGAACACCCAGTGATCAGAACACCCAAGGATCAGAACACCCAGTGATCAGAACACCCAGTGATCAGAACACCCAAGGATCAGAACACCCAGTGATCAGAACACCCAAGGATCAGAACACCCAGTGATCAGAACACCCAGTGATCAGAACACCCAAGGATCAGAACACCCAGGGATCAGAACACCCAGGGATCAGAACACCCAAGCATCAGAACACCCAAGCATCAGAACACCCAGGGATCAGAACACCCAGTGATCAGAACACCCAGGGATCAGAACACCCAGGGATCAAAACACCCAAGGATCAAAACACCCATGGATCAGAACACCCAAGGATCAGAACACCCAAGGATCAGAACACCCAAGGATCAGAACACCCAGGGATCAAAACACCCAAGGATCAAAACACCCAAGGATCAGAACACCCAAGGATCAGAACACCCAGGGATCAGAACACCCAGGGATCAGAACACCCAAGGATCAGAACACCCAAGGATCAAAACACCCAAGGATCAGAACACCCAAGGATCAGAACACCCAGGGATCAGAACACCCAAGGATCAGAACACCCAAGGATCAGAACACCCAGGGATCAGAACACCCAAGGATCAGAACACCCAAGGATCAAAACACCCAAGGATCAGAACACCCAAGGATCAGAACACCCAGGGATCAGAACACCCAGGGATCAGAACACCCAAGGATCAGAACACCCAGGGATCAGAACACCCAAGGATCAGAACACCCAGGGATCAGAACACCCAGGGATCAGAACACCCAAGGATCAGAACACCCAGGGATCAGAACACCCAGATTAAAAGAAGAGAGCGGCTATAGAGAAACCGACAAAGAAGTATGTGAAGCAATGCATGAAGCTTCAGGAAATATTGGCAAGGGAGCCGCAGCTGCAGTCGATCTAAGGAACGGAGTTTAGCGGAGNGGGTGCCAGAGTCGCTCAGGTGTTAGGCGGCTGCTTCTTATAGCCTCGTTGATCTTTATCCCTCCCCCCTGGGTCCCACGCCCCGGGGTGAGGGCGTGATGGGGGCCCCCCTCACCCTGGGGCCCTCACCCTGGGCCCTCACCCTGGGACCCCTCCCTGGGGGCCCTCACCCTGGGGTCCCACGCCCCGGGGGTGAGGGCGTGATGGGGGCCCCCCTCACCCTGGGGCCCTTCACCCTGGGGGCCCTCACCCTGGGGACCCCTCACCCTGGGGTCCCACGCCCCGGGGGTCAGGGCGGGATGGGGGCCCCCCTCACCCTGGGGTCCCACGCCCCGGGGGTGAGGCGTGATGGGGGCCCCCCTCACCCTGGGGCCCTTCACCCTGGGGCCCTCACCCTGGGGGCCCTCACCCTGGGGCCCTTCACCCTGGGGGCCCCTCACCCTGGGGGCCCTCACCCTGGGGGCCCTCACCCTGGGGTCCCACGCCCGGGGGTGAGGGCGTGATGGGGGCCCCCCTCACCCTGGGGCCCTTCACCCTGGGGGCCCTCACCCTGGGGGCCCTCACCCTGGGGGCCCTCACCCTGGGGGCCCTCACCCCGGGGTGAAGGAAGGACTTACTGAGAGATTGGCCTGTTTACTCGGCTTCGATTTTTCTCCTGCATTATATTTTCCTCCAAGAAAGTCACCGCGAAAATGTATGTTTTTTAACGGTAAAGTTCACGCTCTTAAATGTCATTTTCCCAACCTGGATCACCTTAGGTATTAGTGGAGGCGGGAGCCAGCTGTGGGGGTCAGGTTATTCCATCTCGTGCGATCCCGGGGGCCAGATTCACGAAAGCACTTACGCAAACACTTACGAAGCTGTACATCTTTTCTCAATCTTTGGCGACTTTGTTTCCAATTATTAAAGAGTTAATGAGCTCCGAAGCACCAGGAGGCTGTTTATAACAATATCAACAGTTGATTGGGAAGTTTTCATGTTTGTAAACTGTTTAATAAAATGTAACCAAAGCCGTCAAAGATTGAGGAAACATGTACACGTTCGTAAGTACTTGCGTAAGTGCTTTCGTGAATCTGGCCCCAGGGCTCCAGGATCGAGGCTAACTCAGAATAGTGTCGTTAACATAACCTGGAAACAAAGAGCAATATTAGTGCCACGTGCTGGAATTCATGACGTGCTGGAATTCATCCCGTCATGACGTGACTGATTACCATCGAGCGTGGAGTCAATATCTTGTGACACACAAGATGAAGTTAAGAGAAAATTCAGAGGTATTCCACCAGTACCGGACGTGAGAGGTATGAGTTACGAGGAAAGGCTACTGGAATTAAACCGCACGACACTGGAAGACGGAAGAGCGAGGGAAGACATGATTACCACCTACAAAATCGTCAGAGCAACTGACTGGATAAAGCCAAACCATCAAGCACGGGTGGAACACGAACAAGGGAACACAGGTAGAAACATAGCACCCAAATGAGCCACAGAGACATTAGAACGAACTTCCTCAGCGTCAGAGTAGTTAACAAATGGAATTCATTAAGAAGTGATGTGGTGGAGGCCGATATGATAGAGCCCAGTAGGCTCAGGAACCTGTACACCAGTTGATTGACGGTTGAGAGGCGGGACCAAAGAGCCAAAGCTCAACCCCCGCAAGCACAACCAGGTGAGTGTAGACTCTCTCCCACAGTCTCCCTTGTTGTTGTAGTTAAAGATTCGCTACCTGGAACAAGAAGTTCCAAGTAGCACGGGCTATGGTGAGCCCGTAGTGGATACAGAGTCTCCCACACTCTCTCCGAGGTTCGGTACAAAAATTCGTGAAACTATTGTCGTAATTACTGTCTCAATTACTTGTAAATACAATTACACTTGCGGTACACCTCTGAGGCGCGCGCACCCCCCAGCGCGCAGCCCTCCAGTGCACAGCCCCCCCGCGCGCAGCCCCCCCGGCGCGCAGCCCCCACCGAGCAGCCCCCACCGCGCAGCCCTCCAACGCGCAGCCCTCCAGCGCACAACACTTCCAGAGACCTGCGCACCAATACTGTCTCAACCCTCAATATTATACCTCTTAAATGTATTAATTGATTTATATACAAGAGGGTGCTTGAGAGGTTTGTGAATACATGACGTACAGAGAGTACATGGGAGTACATTGAGTACATGGGGGTACAGCGACTACATGGGGTACAGTAAGTACATGGCGTACAGAGAGTACAGTGAGTACAACCCTACTGTCACAACAGGGTTGTCAGAGTGGATAACATTGGTGTTCTTACATTCTTACAAAGCCACTAACACGCATAGCGTTTGTGACAGGTCCTTAATGTAACAGATAACTTTATTAAGATGTACTTAATAAAACCTGCTTTACCTTTACCTGCTGCACTACCTGCTTTATATTTTATCCGCTCTCTGTTGTGAGTGTGTTTGGACTGTAGCTTGTGTGAGCTTACTTTAGTGTTTATAGTAAACATACAAAGAAATGCTGTATGTGTATGATTTAACTACAGAGTTTGTGTATGTGTATGTGTGTATGTTTTTATTATCTGAGAAATGCTTGAAGAAGTATTATGAACAGAGTAAATTTTACACGTTTTTGAACGTAGTGTAACATAGTCAGCACTGTAACACTCACGCATGATCTGACACTCTTATGTAACACTCATTATCTGACACTCATTATATCTGGCAGGAGCACTTCCATAGGTGCCTCACCCGTCCATGAGCCACGTCTAGGACACTCACAATCCCTCATTATCTGGCACGGGCACTTCTGAGTGTCTCAAGACATCCAAGCTATAATGAACGCGTTGGCTAAGCCGACGGACAAACCCCCTGTGAAAATATCTTGCTCTACACAGGAGCAATACACTAGAGCTTGGTGTGGTGGGGAGCTTAAGGCCTGCCACCACAAGAGGGTCATTACAGCTGCTACAACACCAGCTTACTGACCAACCACACCAATTATACTTCAGCCTCCAGTATATTTCGCACGATTCACGTCAACTTATCGCCGGAAGTTGAGTACACAAGTACACATCCTGTATACTATATATATATATTATATATTATTAATATTATATTATATATATATATATATATATATATATATATATATATATGCAATTGCACATTTTCTGTTTTATCCACGATTGTAGTGTATTGACAAGACACTAGGTGCCGTTCTGTCACTATTGATAGATTAATCTAAAAAAAAATATTGTTTCAAAAGCGTGATATACCAGAGTGAAGGAATTGGGTTACATCATTATCATCACCCCGCGGTCCTCTTTCGTGGCTAGGGAAGTACCACTCTGGAGGAAAAGGGAGCGTTATAGAAATCAATAAAACATAGTAACTCATCCATTCCCAAAATCTTGCAATCTACTGGAAGTGTCCCGGAATCCTCCCACCGGGAAATAATCGACAGTAACAAGCAGTCTTCATAAGCCCAGGCTGGGGTAGCCATCAACCCGTCCTCTTAAAAATAACGTCACTTTTGGCTCGTATGCGCACTATGGCCAAATTTGGACGTAATTTGAAATGAAATCGACTCACAAAGTGACGTACTGTTCCGTTTTCTGTTTGAGTCGTCCGCGCTCCTCGGCAAGCTTAGAAGAGGAACTTTCAATTAACGTTTTTCATAACGTTTTGAAACTTTATGAGAATTTCCTGCCCACCTAACCTATCAAGGACCCTTAACTTACTGTTGTTGAAAAAAAATCCCAAATTTATTTTCATTTTCAAATTACGTCCATATTCAGCCATACGGGGAAACGGCCAAAGCGACGTTCTTTTAAGAGGACAGGTTGGCGCATAAACAAACACATCTCCGTACTCGCTCTTCACAAACTGCTGTCACCTAACTTGTTGTCTGCGTCCCACCCCTTGTGTTCCACTCCTGCTTCCCACACACACACACACTCGCTACCCTCATTACTCCCTTCAACGTGCCTAAACCAACTCCGTAAACTCCTGTTTCTTTGAGATTAACCGACTTTCGAACGGCTTATTTCTCCATTATATGTTAATTCCATTCATTATCCTCCCAGCCCTCTGCGCCTGCTTCTCATATTGTCAATATCTATGTCTGTGATTCTTGATTTGTCAGAGTCATGCGATGCCAGTATCTTGCAGCTATAAGAGAGAGCACAATCCTTGCAATATTGTGCCTCTTAACACCACCGGCAACACGGACAAGGTCGCGACGTCAGATAAACTCATCCCTTAGACAACTCTGAAAGCAAAATACCTAGTCATTTTTTCCCTTCCTCTCATCCATCAATCAATAGGGATTGCAGCCGTGGCAGACCTTGCCCACGTGACCTCCCCTGCCATCCATCACAACCATCCAGTCTATTCTCAAGCTGAGAAAGGGGAAGCACTTGATTGGAAAATGGGAGTGAAAGATAAAGACCTTAACCCCCTCTTCTTCCGGGAAGATGAGAAGGTCTCAAAGTATGTAGACAAATTGATTTCTAATTGGAAGAGAGATCAGTGAGCAGGAAGCGGAGACGCTGTGATCAGACCATAAGAGAATGGAAGCCAGGTTGGTTACACTGGCGCCAATGGGAGCATAAGATAATGGGAGCCAGATTGGTTACACTGGCGCCAATGGGACCATAAGATAATGGGAGCCAGGTTGGTTACACTGGCGCCAATGGGAGCATAAGATAATGGGAGCCAGATTGGTTACAATGGCGCCAATGGGAGCAGGCGAGCTCATCTATGTTAGACATCTCACCTCAAGGGGCGGTACAAGAATGATGATCTTGACAGATTTTCATTCTTTTGCTTCAAGTCTTGAGCGAAGTCTTGCACTTTTACTTAGTTCTTTTCTCTTTATCGAGAACAATAAGTTTGAAGCACGGAATTGAGTAAATATCTCATGATATGAACGTTAAAGACAACATGAATACAGGAATTTAATGTAAGAATTTTGAAACAGAAGTGTGTTGTTACATTGGAAGAATTTAATCACAAATTAAACAAAAATTGGAGCAAGACTTGTTGATGTTGCAGTTCTTTCCTCGTTAGTATCCATGTAGCCCTCTGTAGCCTCATGTATTTCCTCTGTAGCCTCATGTATTCCTCTGTAGCCTCATGTATTCCTCTGTAGCCTCATGTATTCCTCTGTAGCCTCATGTATTCCTCTGTAGCCTCATGTATTCCTCTGTAGCCTCATGTATTCCTCTGTAGCCTCATGTAGCCCTCTGTAGCCTCATGTATTCCTCTGTAGCCTCATGTA
>WNGS01000411.1:20393641-20408506 GCA_020271785.1 Procambarus virginalis
CAACGGTGTCAAAAGCCAACACCTGAACAACCCTTAAAAGCCGCGATGATCTTAGCGGTTCATTTCGGTATCGAACTCCGACCCTGCAAGAGACGAGGGCACCGCGCTTACCAACTCTTCCACACGTGTATGGCGCCTCTACGTGTGTCACAGGATGAGTGAAGCAGATGAAGTTCAGGGTTGTGACAGACGAGATGACGCCTGACACGTCTGTCACAGGGCGCTCGTTAGGTAGCCAGCACACTGAATTGCGGTGGTAGTTGACGGTAGTTAAGGCTGGAGAGAGAGAGAGAGAGAGGGTTGTTAAGAGCAAGAGGCCGGTCTCGTTAAGATACGCGAGAAGCAGTTCAGTCGTAAATCCCCTCGTTAACGCAGCTTTCGGGGGGGTGAGGTTAATTGACGTAAATCACATGTAATTGTATTGTTTGTGTATTGCACATTAACTTGTAACTACTCATAGCGTATAACTGGATAGTTCTTGTCTAGGTTTACCGGCGGCCCACTGATGAGCTGCCGGTCACACACACACGCAGGCGCGCGGCGTGTGTGTGTGTGTGGTGATGTGTGTGTGTGTGTGTGTGTGTGTGGTGTGTGTGTGTGGTGTGTGTGTGTGTGTGCGTGGTGGGTCTTCTGTCTGTCTGTCTGTCTGTCTGTCTGTCTGTCTGTCTGTCTGTCTGTCTGTCTGTCTGTCTCTCCTCTCTCTCTCCCCTGTCAAAAGCTGTGCTTACTAAGTGAATAACTTGCCCAATCGTTCCCTCCATGTACGCAGGTGGTAATGGTGTGATGGTAGAGGATCTCAATGGTTGCCCTAGGCCCTCCTTATTGGCTGTGGCTCGTGCATTGACCAAGTAAGTCTGCCCATTTAACTACAATGTGGTGTGTCGTAATGTGGCTGAACACGTTGCGGCGTAGTTAGTTCCCGGATCAGCCTGGGCTAGTCATGGCTCGCGTTGCGCTGATTCCCGTGGGGTTATGGTCCCTCCGGCCCGGTCTCCGATCAGGCCTCACTGGTGATGGTCTGGTCAACCTGGACGAGGCTGCTCGCAGCCTGACGTATGAGTCACAGCCTGTGCGATCAGGTACTATGGCTATTTAAGGTCTTCAGGCTATGAACGCAAGACCGGGAGAATCACCAGGGAAGGCTGGTGGATTTCACTCAACACACTCACCACACTGCTTTCACTCACACACGCACTCTGCTCCTACAAACAAACACACACACACCACACACATCCACCCACCCCACATCACACACACACACACACACACACACAACACCACGAACCCAACACAAGCGACACACACACATGCACACACACACACACACACACGACACACACACTCACACCTCAATCGCCTTTCACACAGCCACAGTCTCCTGCAACATTGTATACCTACTGGATTGTCTAAAGTTAGAGCAGTTCTGCTTAAAAAAAATAATTTAGCATATCTTTACAATCACATTTTATAAACAAAATATCAGGTGTTAAAATTAGTTTAACAACAATTCATAGTCTTGATAACCAAGATAGTAATCTGACCGAGTCATAATTAGTGAGACAGTCTGCTGAAGATCATATAAGAGCAGAAATCATGACAAGACCGAAGATAGTGGAATCTAAGAGCTGATCAGGGATCTAAGAGCGAACAGTGGAATCTAAGAGCCTGAAGATAATGATCGCTAAAGAAGTGGAATCTAAGAGCGAGTCAGTATCAAGAGCGAAATCAGTGGAATCTAAGAGCCAGAAACAGTGGAACTGGCAAATCAGTGGAATCTAAGAGCCAAAAGAACAGATGGAATCTAACGAGATCATGGAAAAGAGTCAATGAAAGAATGTTAAGAGCCTGCATCAAGGATCTAAGAGCCATAAAGATCAATTTTTCCTTCGAAAGATCAGCAAGGAGCCTAACTTCGCTAGAAGCATCAGATGGATGAGAAAAAAGAATATGTTAATCTATGGAAATGGGACTCACAATTTCGCTAAGAATCGCTTTTCAACTTGCGAAACCTCTCCATCTTTCCTCAATCACGAGGTGATTTTTGTGTGCATTTAATTAAACAGTTTATTAGCGGCGTAACACAAGAGATATTGTACATAGTAATACTAACCTCGAAGCTCGTAAAATGTTTAATAAATACAAACTATGATCTAGCGCAAATATGATCTCGAAAAGATAGACAGGTTTCGTAACTGGGAGCCTAAGTGCTTGAAGACTCCTTGGCCCGGGTGAGGCACGGTTGATCAAAGAGAGACATTCCGGATGGTAGATGGTAGATATCAGATGGTAGAAGTAGATGAGGAGTGCTTCTGGTTGTAAGTTACATTTGTTTAGCATCTTCTAACTTCTCTTTGTTGTCTCATTCCTTTATATATTCCTTCTCGTCCTCTCACTCCATCTCTCACTTCCCCTCTTCCTCCTCCTCCTTCTCTACTCATTCGTAATCTCACTCCCTCCCTCACCCTGTGTCACTATTCTCACCTTTACTCTCCCGATTATTTAGTTCTATCTTTCTCGTTCTTTGTTTCATTTCAGTTGATGATAGCAACTGATAGCAACATCGCTTCAGTCCGAGCTATCATATCGCCAACGTTAATGATGTTATCGGGACAGCTATTGCAGCGATTTTTCCCCCCCTCCCGCTGTTTGCTATCGTTTTGGTTATGCGCTTCCTCTTTGGCGCCCTCGTTATCAACATTGTTATCATCAGCATCATCAACATTTTTCGTTATCGCTTGTTGATAGCGAAAAATGTTATTCCTTTTTGAGGGGCCTAGTCTTCCATGGCACCTAAGTTGGGCCCATGCCGAACGGGCATGCACAGCCTGGCACTTGCGTCCGCGCCCAAGCATGGCTCCATGGGGGCGCCTCTGGCCCGGCCCCTTTGCCAGGCGGTCTGCTGCCCCTGCGCCCAACTGGCTGCCAATCTGGCTCCATAGGGCCCAGGCTCTGACTCGCTAGTCTGCTGCACGAGCGGCCTAGCCCCCTGCACGCGCAGGCCTCGCTGGCCCTGGGCCCACCTCGCCGCCGCGCGGGCACTAACCGCTGACTGCGGCCTAGCGCTGCCGGCCCTGGCCTAGTGGCTGGCCATGGTCGGGCCCTAATCCTCTACTGGCCCACTGGGCGGGCCCTAAGCCTCTGGCTGGCCCACTGGGCGGGCTCCTAAGCCTTCTGGCTGGCCCACTCGCTGGCCTCTGGCTGGTCCACTGGGCGAGCCCTAAGTCTCTGGTGGCCACTGGGCGGCCCTATGCCTCTGTGGCCCTGGGCGGGCCCTAAGCTCTGGCTGGCCCACTGGCGGGCCCTAGGCCTCTGGCTGGCCCACAGCCTCTGGCTGGCCCACTAGGCGGGCCCTAGGCCTCTGGCTGGCCCACTGCGCGGCCCTAGGCCTCTGGCTGGCCCACTGAGCGGGCCCTAAGCCTCCTGCTGGCCCACTGCGCGGGCCCTAGGCCTCTGGCTGGCCCACTGAGCGGGCCCTAAGCCTCAGGCCGGCCCACTGCGCGGGCAACTAACACCTCTGGCTGGCCCACTGTGGGGCCTGGCTGGCGGCCCACTGGCGGGCCCTAGGCCTCTGGCTGGCCACTGGGTGGGCCCTAGGCCTCGGCTGGCCCACTGAGCGGGCCCTAAGCCTCTGGCTGGCCCACTGGCGGGCCCTAGCCTCTGGCTGGCCCACTGGGCGGGCCCTAAGCCTCTGGCTGGCCCACTGGCGGCCCTGGCCTCTGGCTGGCCCACTAAGTGTTGCTTGTTTCTGTTTTACTTGGGCCGAGTATGAGTATTTATGACTCGTATGGTCGCTTCAGTAAGATTTTGCCCCATGTGTTTAACAACTTCTGCTCTGTTGAATCTAAGTTGAAATCTTAATGGGTTTGTAACTGTGCACTGTATTAGATAATGTTCCAGTGTGTGTGGCTGTAACTGTGCACTGTGTAGGTAATTTCCAGTGGTCTGTTGTGGTTGTAACTGTGCACTGTGTAGATAATGTTCCAGTGGTCTGTTGTGGCTGTAACTGTGCACTGTTTTGGCTGTAACGTGACTGTGTTAGGTAATGTTCCAGTGGTCTGTTGTGGCTGTAACTGTGCACTGTGTTAAGTAATGTCCCAGTGGTCTGTGTGGCTGTAACTGTGCACTTTGGTGGTTAGGTGGGATAATGTTCCAGTGGTCTGTTGTGGCTGTAACTGATGTGTTAGTGTTAGGGTGATATGTTCCAGTGGTCTTTGTGGCTTTAACTGTGCATGTGTTAGGTGGTTATGTGGTGATAATGTCCAGTGGTCTGTGGCATTTCTCCACAATGCTGATATTTCCTCTCACCTGCACAGATACGATATTAGAAATGGGATTCAAAAACCTCTTAGACCTATCATTAAAAAATGGTATATTACACCTGTTATTCTATCACAAGTGCCTATATCTTTAAAAAAAAACTGGTTAAAAATTGCTAAAGACTTTGAACAAATTAAAACAAAAATTATCACTACCACAGCGCCCAAAATGCCAGCAATACGAGACAATTACCACATTATTTTTGAGTGATATGTAAACTTAATAGAATTATTAAATAAAAGAATTGAACAAGTGCATTATAGTAAATTATAACAGACGTGATAGTGTCGAGAGATTTTTGGCGCCATATTTTTTTTTTACTATTTTTATGGCGGGAAAATGTATAATATCAAAACAACACATTGTTTTGTTCTCTGTCTTTTTTTCGCTTTCTCCTCTTATTCCTCTTAAAGTGAAGCTCTCCATTCATTTACTAAGGCTTCCTTGTACTCACATTGCCACGCTAATCGAGCATGAAAATATATATATATATATATATATATATATATATATATATAATATATAAGATCTCACGACACGTGTTGCCCAGACGGGCAGACATAGACATGGTCCATCTGTGTAGACAGAAAGATTGCCACAGGGCGCCTCTCAGATTGGCACGGTGTAACGGCACTGTGACGCAACAGCCAAAGCCCAGTGAGGTCACCCTGCAGATGGAGGGGTAAACAGGTCGTATGGGATTACCTGTGCATCTACATGCTGTACTTTACGTACAGTCAGCGGGGAGGTGGCGACTTCGGGAGACCGAATCACGTAGAAGAACGTTGTAGTTCGTCAAGCTAGAGTTGCCCGGGTATCCTCGTTTTAAGGGTGTAGAACTCATGGGAACTGAGACCGAGCACAGTTTCCTATCCAGCGCCTGATTCCAGTACAGAGGGAAATAGTTGTATTGGGTAGACAACCTAGACTGACGAGGTCTTCGAACCTGATTGTTTAATTGTTATATATTTTTTTGTGTGTGTGGTTCTCTGTAAACTGTAGATTGCAATAATAAATAAACAAAACATACAAAAAAATAATAGGGTGTAGAGAAGAAAAGAATTAGTATTATGATCCCAAGATCTTCTAGTCTTTTTTTCTTCTTCGAGGATGTGGGTCCCGCAATTGCACCAGAGGTGTACCCATTATATATATATATATTATATATATATATTATATATATATATATATATATATATATATATATATATTATATTATATTTTCGCGCCAGTGCGTTCAAAAATTCCTTCGTTAGCCACGAATATGAGCGATATTTGTTTTTTTTTATAACGTCGTTTTTTGATTTAGTAGTTTGTGTTGTGAACGGAACTCGGACGAGTAGGGAGAGGAGAGAGAGAGGAGAGAGCGGAGAGAGAGAAGAGAGAGAGAGAGAGAGAGAGAGAGAGAGAGAGAGAGAGAGAGAGAGAGAGAGAGATGCAACAAATACAATGCGTTGATTATCACAATATTTTGACGGGTTTTAGACAAGACGAAATAAAGGATAAAGACCTTTATCCTTGCTTTCTGAAGTTTCCATATTTGCGGACACAGAGATTATAAAGTGGAGCGCGTGGAGCATAGCGGCCGTGAGGCAGAGAATGACCCACAGCCGGCCAGAAAGGTCAGGTGCGCCTCGGAAGGTCAGAGCCCATAACAGAGAGATGGGGCACAGAAAAGGTCACGTGAAGGTCACGGGAAAAACTCTGTCAAAAGAAAGCCAGAAGAAGGCAGTGAAAAGGGCACTGAACACGAGGAAAACTAAATTAATTACAATGTGTCTGTGTTATTAAGGAAAACTGGAATGATGGCTTGACACTTCCTATTTCTTGCTCTCTCTCTCTCTTCTCTCTTTTTTTTTTTTTTCTTTCTCTCTCTCTCTCTCTTGCTCGGTTTCCCTCTTAAACATCAACAGAGAATAATCTCCAGGGCAGGAGGAAGATCATTTTATCAGGTGGTGTTTGAAGAAGCCGTCAAGTCACCACAATCTAGATTCGTCATCACAAGCAGAATAGCAAAGCTGCAACATATCTGACCCGACCTGACCTGACCTGACCTGCCTGACCTGACCTGACCTGACCTGACCTGGCCGGACCTGACCTGATATGACCTGCCCTAGGCTGTCTTCCTACCAGCTGAGGACGACGACATTTTTTTTGATTTTAATATTGCAACAATGAAGCAAAAAATGTTATTTTGAACCTATCACCTGGAGGTTTGCAACAGATGGATCAGCGCCGCCTGCAGCATGCAAGAATCTTGCAAGATTTTAAACGACTTCTTGCAAGTCTCATCTTCCCTCGACACAAAATTGTGGTGGGTGAGGGAACTCGGAGTTTCACCCATACAAAATATATATTAAAGTTTGAACTTTAATAATGATGAGCAAGATTTTTGAATTTGCCGCTGTTGACGCCAAATGTTCGAATGTTTCTGTTATCAGCTGAACGGTGTATTATCATCTCATCCTATGGTTGTGCTCGTTCGAGCTGTGACCGTTCTCGAACCCATTATAACGAGAGAATAATGGAACAGTAAGAACAGTAGAACAAGTCTGGTTGCGATGGCCACCTGACTATCAAGTGAAAAGTCACATGGGTGCCAACACCACAGCCAGGTCAGGTCAGGTCAGGTCAGGTCAAGAGCCTTGGAGCTAACTACACCAGATATGGTGCAGCTTAACTATTCTGCTTGTAATTACGAGTCTAATCAAAAGATACTTCAAGAACTCAATAAACTAATGTTTAAAACTCTGACATCCCCCCCCCCACCCCTCCCTTTTGTGTGTTAATAGTCTTGTCTAACCTACTGGTGGAGTGACCGACAATCGAACCCGGAACCTCAGGACTACGAATCCGAAGCGCTGTCCCCCAGCTGTCAGGCGGCCTTAGGTAACTTTAACTTATTCCTATAACTTAACAGGAGGGAACAGGACAAAGTTTAAGTTCCAGCTTCTTCTTCTTGATGGTAGGTGAAGTAGTTTGCATCACTACAAACTTGACAGTTGATAGATTGACAGTTGAGAGGCGGGCCGAAAGAGCAGAGCTCAACCCCGCAAGCACAACTAGGTGAATACAACAAGGTGAATACCATTACAAATGTTGGTAGAGGCGTGTTGCAAGGTCTACCATGTATGTCTAGCCGGTGTTGCAAGGTCTACCATGTATGTCTAGCCGGTGTTGCAAGGTCTACCATGTATGTCTAGCCGGTGTTGCAAGGTCTACCATGTATGTCTAGCCGGTGTTGCAAGGTCTACCATGTATGTCTAGCCGGTGTTGCAAGGTCTACCATGTATGTTAAGCCGGTGTTGCAAGGTCTACCATGTATGTTAAGCCGGTGTTGCAAGGTCTACCATGTATGTTAAGCCGGTGTTGCAAGGTCTACCATGTATGTTAAGCCGGTGTTGCAAGGTCTACCATGTATGTCTAGCCGGTGTTGCAAGGTCTACCATGTATGTCTAGCCGGTGTTGCAAGGTCTACCATGTATGTCTAGCCGGTGTTGCAAGGTCTACCATGTATGTCTAGCCGGTGTTGCAAGGTCTACCATGTATGTTAAGCAGGTGTTGCAAGGACAGGCATGCAATATATTGCTCATTTCCCCAATTTACATAATCCGCTCTAAAGTTCAGTCCTATTTTCGACGTCAACGGTCTTGAAGTCATTCAGTTGAGAATGATAAGAGTTCCAAAAGAGTTTGTTGTGTTGTGGTGTAGAGGAGCAGCGACTACAGCAGAGGTGTATGTTAGAGGGAGACTTGCCCGCACCGTAGGGCGGGGTGGTGTGTTTATGGCGTCAGCTGATCCATGGTTGTTGTTGTTAAAGATTCGCGACCTGGAACAAAAAGTTCCAAGCAGCACGGGCTATGGTGAGCCCGTAGTGGACTTGTGATCCATGGTGCTGCGACGAGGCAATTGTTTTCTGTGTTTAGGTGTTGGTGCCGCCAGGTATAAATGTGGCGCGGGTCAGATGTGGCCCAATTTGTTGGTCGACTGGAGATATTTAGCCAGTGCTTTGACTATTTGGTATTTTTCTTGTAACGAGTGGTCACCGCCTCCTATTATATGCTCGATGGTAAAGGGTATTTTAAGTGAAATAAGTACTTGTTTGAAATTTACTCTGGCACTATGATGTCGGAAGCAGTGAAGGAGATAGTGTTCGACTGTTTCAGGCACCTGACAGTGGATGCAGAGTTCGTTGATGTCTGTTCTGTACTTAGAGCTGTGTGCTGCCAGTTTGGTGTGTTCCAGCCTTAATCTGGTCATCCTTACATCAGCTTCTCTGCTTTTATATCTGACACGTTTCCAAGTCTCCCAACTCTTTTTAATGGACCCATAGTACCAAAGTGAGCATGACGTTCTCCATTGCATCAGAAAATCTTGGGTGATGGTATCTTTGAAGGCTCGTTTACGTGCAACATGGGGGAATTGGATGATGGGTAATGTGAGGCGTGTTGTGCATCGCTTTGGCTAGTTGATCTATTAGTTTATTATGGAGTATACCACAATGCGCTGTGACCCATTGGATAGAGGTGTCATAACCGTCCAATCGATGTTCACGGAGAAGTTGAAGACATGGGTACACAAACTCTTTACAAGTTGATGAAGAATACGTAATTGCTTAAATCACACTCTTGGAGTCACTGCAGATTGTATATGTCCCAACTGGTAATGTTGCCATTATTTGGAGAGTTTGATATAAGGCATATATAATTCAGCTGTGAAAATAGATAGTTTGGTAACGTAACCGCCATCCCTGTTTGAGATGGTATTGTGGTACTCATACGGCGCTATTGACTGAGGGTTATCTTGAGATGATTTCGGGGCTTTCGTGCCCCCGCGGCCCGGTCCTCGACCAGGCCTCCACCCCCAGGAAGCAGCCCGTGACAGCTGACTAACACCCAGGTACCTACTTTACTGCTAGGTAACAGGGGCATAGAGTGAAAGAAACTCTGCCCATTGTTTCTCGCCGGCGCCCGGGATCGAACCCGGGACCACAGGATCACAAGTCCAGCATGCTATCCGCTCGGCCGACCGGCTCCCTTTGGTGCGTTGTGCAGGACGAGGTCAGATCCATCTGTGTAAATCGCTGTGATATTTCCGTAGCAATTTTTCCTTGAGACAAAGACTGAGGCCTTGGCTGAGTTTGGTTCAGACTTTGGAATGTCGTCTACCAGTTGTACTGATGTGTTAGTTGTGTAAAGCCAAGATGGGATTGGTGAGGGCACTGTAAGTTCAGCTTTGTTTCAGAGGCACTTCTTATGTATGTTGACAGGAGGCTGATAAGTCGTTGACCTCTTGACAGGAGGCTATAAGGAGTCGTTGACCTCTTGACAGGAGTCTATAAGGAGCCGTTGACCTCTTGACAGGAGGCTATAAGGAGTCGTTGACCTCTTGACAGGAGTCTATAAGGAGCCGTTGACCTCTTGACAGGAGTCTATAAGGAGTCGTTGACCTCTTGACAGGAGGCTATAAGGAGTCGTTGACCTCTTGACCGGAGTCTATAAGGAGACGTTGACCTCTTGACAGGAGGCTATAAGGAGACGTTGACCTCTTGACAGGAGGTTATAAGGAGTCGTTGACCTCTTGACAGGAGGTTATAAGGAGTCGTTGACCTCTTGATAGGAGGCTATAAGGAGACGTTGATCTCTTGACAGGAGGCTATAAGGAGTCGTTGACCTCTTGACAGGAGGCTATAAGGAGTCGTTGACCTCTTGACAGGAGGCTATAAGGAGTCGTTGACCTCTTGACAGGAGGTTATAAGGAGTCGTTGACCTCTTGACAGGAGGCTATAAGGAGTCGTTGACCTCTTGACAGGAGGCTATAAGGAGTCGTTGACCTCTTGACAGGAGGCTATAAGGAATCGTTGACCTCTTTACAGGAGGTTATAAGGAGTCGTTGACCTCTTGCCAGGAAACAAAGGAGGCGTTGACCTCTAATTAGAAACTTTTCAGATAATTTTATTAGAATATGTAGCAACTTGTATCACTTCAAGAGCCGAAGTACACGAATCTTGGGTGTTAAAAACACCTGCATCGCACTTGCTACGATTGCAGGATTGAACGTGGGAATGTACTGACTTGACATGCCTTAGAAAAGCTCAACCAAAAATCACTACAGAATAAACCGACCTGCCAGGATAACAGGATGTTATCCTGGGGTAAGGATGACCCCAGGATGGTATCCTGGGGTCATTATATGTAATATAATGTTATCTTGGGGTTATGTGTAAGGGAGCCGGTCGGCCGAGCGGACAGCACACTGTACTTGTGATCCTGTGGTCCCGGGTTCGATCCCGGACGCCGGCGAGAAACAATGGGTAGAGTTTCTTTCACCCTATGCCCCTGTTACCTAGCAGTAAAATAGGTATCTGGGTGTTAGTCAGCTGTCACGGGCTGCTTCCTGGGGTGGAGGCCTGGTCGAGGACCGGGCCGCGGGGGCACTAAAGCCCCGAAATCATCTCAAGATAACCACAAGATAATAGGATAACCTAGGTTATCCTGGGGGGTAATTTGTTCAGGATGCTGAACAAATTTGAGAACACATAAGTCCTGAACACTCAAAGATTCTTGACGTGGAGAACATTCCAATACTCAAGGCTTTTCTTGCCAAAGTACAGAACAAAGATTTAGAATTAGAAATTATATTCGCATCAGTTTACGCACGTCGTTGCAATATTGCAATAAACACGCGTGCAACAGTTTAAATCAAACTTCATTTGTGGCATAAAGTTAATAATATGCATAAGATTTAGTTATGCGTAAGATTCAGTTATGCGAAACTTTCAGTTATGCGTAAAATTCAGTTATGTATAAGATTCCTTTATGCAAAACGTTAAGTTTTGTGTAAGATTCAGTTACGCGTAAGATTCAGTTACGCGTAAGATTCAGTTATGCGTAAGTTTCAGTTATATGTAAGTTTCATATATATGTAAGATTCAGTTACGCATAAGATTCAGTTATGCTTAAGTTTCAGTTACGCGTAAGATTCAATTATGTGTAAGATTCAGTTATGCATAAGATTCAGTTATGCATAAGATTCAGTTATGCATAAGATTCAGTTATGCGTAAGATTCAGTTATGCGTAAGATTCAGTTATGCATAAGATTCAGTTATGCGTAAGATTCAATTATGCGTAAGATTCAGTTATGCATAAGAGTCAGTTATGCATAAGATTCAGTTATGCATAAGATTCAGTTATGCGTAAGATTCAGTTATGCGTAAGATTCAGTTATGCGTAAATTTCAGTTATGCGTAAGATTCAGTTATACATAAGATTCAGTTATGCGTAAGATTCAGTTATACATAAGATTCAGTTAAGCGTAAGATTCAGTTATGCGTAAGATTCAGTTATGCGTAAGATTCAGTTATGCGTAAGATTCAGTTCTGTGTCAATTCAGCCATACGGAAGAAGCGACACAGGCAAACAATGGATAAATTCGAGGGGCCTGCGTGTATTTTTTTCTCCACATCCTCTTGTATTGCTGTATATACTGTATTGCTGTATATACTGTATTGCTGTATATACTGTATTGCTGTATATACTGTATTGCTGTATATACTGTATTGCTGTATATACTGTATTGCTGTATATACTGTATTGCTGTATATAATGTATTGATGTATATACTGTATTGATGTATATACTGTATTGATGTATATACTGTAATGCTTGAGAACGCGTTCAATGCACGACAATGTTGGAATGTGTCTTCTCTTTCTGTGTTACCTATATCCACATGTATATATGTGTGCGCGGCATGTGTGTGCATTTATATTAGTTGCATATGTATGTGTATATATGTGCTTGCCCGGCCCAACTGCAAATTATCATCATTGAAAGGAAAATTTTGAATTTTGCATTTCAATGGTTTATGCCGAATTCTATTTCCGGCGGGTTATTTGTTGATATGGATTTCAATGTTATCTTTCAATTAGCACTCTTGTAATTGGCCAATTTATGGTGTTTCTGAATGAAGAATTTGGTTGCAGGGACAGAAATTGGGTTGTGGATTTGCCTATTTTTGATTATTACAGTTTGGGGGGTGGGGGGGGGGGTTTGTTTCTTAACCATAAAAACATGTTCAATTGTCTAGTTCTTGTTTTATGTAATTATTTTTTAACTTGGCAGGCTGCTAAATCTATATATATTAGTAGATTTACAACTCTATTTAAATATACGAATGGGGTGATAGGACTATACCCGTTTATTGGTCATTAAACAAATATTTGGCTTCATAATGGTATGATGAATGATAGCTTTTCATTTTGTTTCGTCTGTGCATGTTACTCGGGCGCTATGTGCGTGCACACCTCACTCAAACACACGCACTCATAATGCCTCCTGCACGCACAAAGACACGCACATGGGAAAGAGTGATCGATAAGCAGAATATGATGAGTTTGAAAAGCGCGCTAAAACACAGTATAGTCGGGTTTGGTAATATTCAGTGACAGGCAACAGTAAATGTGAGGTTTTATGATCTGGTGCTCGATCGACGCACGCACGCACGCGCGCGCGCACACACACACACACACGCACACACACACACACACACACACACACACACACACACACACACACACACACACACAAGGTGGGCGGACTGCATTTTTTGGACTGTCGGAAAGCCTTTGACACAGTACCCCATAAAAGGTTGATGCATAAGCTGGAGAAACAGGCAGGAGTAACAGGTAGGGCGCTCCAGTGGATAAGGGAGTACCTAAGCAATAGGAAACAGAGAGTTAAAGTGAGGGTGAGACCTCAGACTGGCGTGAAGTCACCAGTGGAGTCCCACAGGGCTCTGTACTTGGACCTATCCTGTTTCTGATATACGTAAATGATCTCCCAGAGGGTATAGACTCATTCCTCTCAAGTTTGCTGACGACGCCAAAATCATGAGAAGGATTAAGACAGAGGAGGACAGCTTGAGACTTCAAGAAGACCTGGACAAGCTGCAGGAATGGTCGAACAAATGGCTGTTAGATATCTGTTGACTGAAGACGGGACCCAACAGCTGAAGCTCATTTCCCATTAGCACAACTAGGTGAGCACACACAAACATGAGGCCTCGCGGCTGAGTGGACAGCGATTGGGGATCGCAGCATTAAGGGTATCAGGGCTTTCACCCTGATACCCCTGTTCACCTAGTAGCAAATAGATACCTGGGAGTTAGACAGCTGCTACGGTCTGCTTCCTGGGGGTGTGTGTAGAGAAAATATATGTAGTAGATATAATAGCACGAAAAATAGAATAGTTAGAAAGGTGGGGGTCCAACAGCTAATAGCTCGATCCTGCAGATACAACTAGTAAATACACACACACACACACACTCACACACACAGTCCCCTTGATCGGTGGGACACGAACAAGGGGACACAGGTGGAACACTTAGTACCCAGATGAGCACAGAGACGTTAGAAAGAATTTTTATCAGTGTCAGAGTAGTTAATAAATGGAATGCATTAGGAAGTGATGTGGTGGAGGCTGACTCCATACGCAGTTTCAAATGTAGATATGATAGAGCCCAATAGGCTCAGGAACCTGTACACCAGTTGATTGACAGTTCAGAGGCGGGACTAAAGAAGCCAGAGCTCAACCCCCGCAAACACAACAGGTGAGTACACTAGTGAGTACACACACTCAACACACACACACACACACACACAGACACTCAACAACAGAACCAACACACAGACACAACACACCACCACACAACACACACGACACACAACACTCAACACCACACACACAACACACACAGCACACACTGCAACCACACACACACACACATACACACACACAACACACACACACACACTCAACACACACTCAACACCACACCACACAACCAAGCAACAGACATGGCTGGCGGGCCCAGCACCTTCACTCTCATAAACTGATCAAACTACAACCACACACACAGCCAGCCACTCCTCTCTCCCACTTGTAGTTTCCCCCTCTCTCTCCACCCTTCCTCACACTCTCTCGTCCCTTCCTCTCCTTCCCACTTCTGCATACCTTCAATCCTCCCCTCCTTCCCTATTCCACAAAAAATCGTTTTTTCCCCAGTTAAGGTAGATATCATCTACGAGGATGGACGAGACCAGATAACATGGATGGGGCTTGCAGATCTCCCCTCTATATATATATATATAGATATATATATACTATATATATATATATATTAATATATATATATATATATATATAATATATATATATATATAATATTCCCTTTTTCAACTAAGACTAGGTTTCATATGGGCCGTCAAATGACTTAGTGAAACTGCAAGCAAGAGCTTTTATCCTGCCTCAGCTCATCTGAAGCTTGCTCTTAGAAACTTATTTATTTTATGAGAATATATTTTGAAACTATAACTAGGGAACTATCATAAAGGAACTATCGTTAAGGAACTATCATATAAGGAACCTGGTGAAACTGCAAGCAAGAGCTGTACTCCTTCTTCAGCTCAGTTGAAAGCTACTCCTAGAGACATATATATTTCATGAGCCTGTTATATGCATCAGGAGGAATAATCTTTATTCATTAGC
>WNGS01000411.1:20475960-20487246 GCA_020271785.1 Procambarus virginalis
AAAGGAGACGAGAGAGATATCAAATAATATACAAGTGGAAGATACGGACGCCCGGGTCCCAAATTGCCGGGACACCGTGGACATCTTCAGAGAAAACTAGATAGTTTTCTTCAAGAACTGCACGGACCAACCGGGCTGTGGTGGATATGTGGGTTGCGGCCGCTCCAAGCAACAGCCTGTTGGACCAAACTCTCACAATCAAGCCTGGCCTCGGGCCGGGCTTGGCGAATACAAGAACTCCCAGAACCCCATCAAGCAGGTATCACGTAAAGCTTTACACTAAGTCTGTCGCACTCGTTGAGTGCTTTGTCAAAGTGTGAGTGTGTAGTTAGGACGGGACCTACACCTCAACAACTAACGACAGTTAAAGAGCATCTCAATGTCTAATGAACTTATGAGTCGTTGAGATGTATGTCTCTGACCAAACCACACACTCAGACCTTGACAAAGCACTGCAAGAGAGTGCGAAAGACTTGGCGTAATTTCTTGATATAAATTAAATACCCAGTGTGGATCTTATCGTAAGCAAGTCAGAGTCTCAGATCAACGCGACGAGACTCCTCAAGACTCACCGTGGACTCGAGAACAATCACTCGAAGCATTTACAATAGCCCAATCGTAATTACAGTATTACATTAATTACATCCGTAATTAATTACAACAGGCCATTACTATCGTTAACAATAGCGCTAAATATTCACTTTCAATAACATCAAATATAATAACATCAACAAAGCACACTAAAACCACAAGGCGATGCATCTATGAGCAAACACTATGGATCACTACGATGGAATCGAACCTCCGTTCCTGCAATTAATAATAACATTATTTAATTCTAAATCAAATGTATCTACGTTTTACCCCTCGTCTATTCTAGACCACAAAAACTATGCAAGCCACAATAACGAAGAGCTGTGGCAGGAACTACTGCATATATCAACAACATTGTTGTTACTAGCATTGAACATAGGAACATTGTTACTAGCTCAGCCAGAAGCATTTAGCAGTAGCAGGAGTTTAATATTGCTTAAAGCACACACACACACACACACACACACACACACACACCACACACACACACACACACACACACACACACACCACACACACACACACATACACACACACACACACACACAAGACTTTGTTGGCAACAATGATGTAAAGTTGCTGTGTTGATAGTTGATTTGTTTTATGCAAGCATGATTAGATATTGTGTGGGATGCTGGCCAGGAAATAGCAATGAGAGAGAGAGAGAGAGAGAGAGAGAGAGAGAGAGAGAGAGAGAGAGAGAGAGAGAGAGAGAGAGAGAGAGAGAGAGAGAGAGATAGGCAAACAGACAGACAGAATAGGAAACTAGACTAAAGCAATGTTAGCTGATTTTCTGAATAAGAATGGGGAAGCACACTAGCTAATATAATAAGCCAGACAGACAGGCAGACAGGCAGACAGAGCAAGGAACAACACAAAGAAACACTCACTTTCCTCAGCTGCAGCGGTAGGTGAGAGAAATCATTGAAAATTTGATTGAGAGATAAACACTGAATAAACAACAGAGGACCTCCTCATTTACATAGAAGAGTACACCAAAGTTATACACATGGCATTAGAAGGAAACGGAACAGCTGGTCCGAGTTCTACACGTGAAATACCTGTTATAAACATCGTTCATAAGGGCTACTGGGAAATACAATAGGGGGAAATACAAATGTTATACATCAGAAGGAATATACAAGATTGAAAAATACATTGAAATAATGATCGGTCCCAAATGACCTGGACAGTTGTGTTGGGGCTGTCCCAAATGACCTGGACAGTTGTGTTGGGGGTGTCCCAAATGACCTGGACAGTTGTGTTTGGGGTGTCTCTGCAACTTGTCCTCTCACAAGTTACGGTTGAAATGGCCCTTTGCCCGTATGGCCGAATATGGACGTAATTTGAAAATAACAAAAATTGAATATAAATTTAGGACTTTTGTTTCCAAAACGGTAAGTTAAGGGTCCTCTGGTAGGTTAGATAGGCAGGAAATTCTCCTTAAGTTTCAAAACGTCAAGAAAATGTTAATTAAAAGTTTCCTCTCCTAACCTTTCCGAGTAAGCCAGAGGACTCAAACAGAAAACGGGACAATACTTTTTTTTTTGAGATATATACAAGAGTTGTTACATTCTTGTACAGCCACTAGTACGCGTAGCGTTTCGGGCAGGTCCCTGGAATACGATCCCCGCCGCGAAGGGATATATCGCCGCCGCGAAGGGATATATCGCCGCCGCGAAGGGATATATCGCCGCCGCGATACATCACTTTCGGGAGCCGATTTCAATTAAAATTACGTCCATTTTTGCCCAGTTGACAAACGATGGTAGTGGGAATGTGGGCACCAGGGGACTCGGGGGGGAAAACTCGGGAAAGGAATGAAAATATGTACACTCAAATAATGTTTGACTGAATGAATTCGATGGTATTAGTGAGTCGTAATTAAGGAGTCCAATCCGTTGCGCGATGCTTCTGATATATAATGATAATTATGAAGACTCAATATAAGAATAATTGTATTAAAAAAAATTGTCTCTCAAGGTGCAGTATAGAATATACAATATCCAGAACATTGCATTCATCAACTTGTGAAAGCTTGAAGGAGTTTTATCCGAAAATGTGGTTTTTAATACACTTATACATATTCTTAAGTATTTCCTTCACCTTCACTCAAGCACTACAGCACTGTAGAAGGTTTCTCTCCGGTAACTATCGCGTGCAAGGTGCGTATATCGTCTGCACTATCATCATCTTCCAGGGCAGTGTTTTATATAACCATTTTCAAGTTATTCATCACAAATTGATTATCCAGTATGCTCCTATAACCCTCCCCCACCACCACCACCACTTCGGATGAGTGCTGCAATCGTCATTATCGCTAATAGTAATTGTTACATCTGCTGCTTGGGTAACAGCTTCTCCTCCGTATCAACCTACCCTGGCTTTGCGCCCTGGAGAGGCCACTCCAGACCGACAACCAGAGCTCGACACCATAGTGTTCTGAAACTGATGGATGCCTACTACTATAGCTTCAAAAGCTGTCATTGTCAATAGCTTAATTTTTTAAAACAGGTGAAAGAATTTTAAGAGTTCTTTCAGCTGTTAGAATTCTTATTCAATTCTTCCATGATAATTTTAGCATGTTTATTTGTAGCAAAAACGTCACAAATACACAAAGTTGACCAGACTACACACTAGAAGGTGAAGGGACGACGACATTTCGGTCCGTCCTGGACCATTCTCAAATCGATTGTCTCAACACTGACAATCGACTTGAGAATGGTCCAGGACGGACCGAAACGTCGTCGTCCCTTCACCTTCTAGTGTGTGGTCTGGTCAACATTCTTCAGCCACGTTATTGTGACTCCTCGCCTGTAAATATACAACAAGGTCGCTACAACTAGTGACCATTTTTATTGCTTTTATGCAATCAAAACAAGGGAATTTGAGGCACATAAATTCGATTTCTCCATTTTTTCAAAAATTCAGGTTCAATAGTGAAGAAAATTTCATTTTACAGAGATAGGTATTTTTTGGCGCGGGAAGATGACGACCCATATTGCTCCAGCCTTTGATTCAAGGGGTTTGGGCACCCTAGTTCTTAACGAGGGTTAAGAACCTAGGGTTAAGAACCTAGGGTTAAGAACCCAAGGCCGAGGGCAGAGAACCCCAGTTAGAAACATTCATCGAGTTTCTTTTGGAGTTAGACGCATTTTGTTTGACTCTTATTATACTGAGAATTGATTGTATTGCCTATCATACTTTGTGTATATTATACTGTACTGTTTGTGTTTATCACACGATGTATTTATTATAGTCATGAGACATTCCCAACACAAACGGAATATATATATATATATATATATATATATATATATATATATATATATATATATATATATATATATATATATATATATACATATATATATTAATTGTTTTTGAATTTGTCGAATATCTTGATAAATAGCTAATCCAAAGATTAATTCGTGTGTCATTTCTTGGCTGATTCTCAATGGCATGCAGCTACTCGCCTGATAACTAGCTTATCCATAGTTGGAAACTAATTCTCAAGATTATAACTTGGCATCATAGGGCCACGATTCATCGACTACGTACGAAACCTGTGCATCTTTGAACAATCATCGTCGCTGAGTTTACAGTTATTAATTAAAAACCTTATGAGCTCTGAAGCACTATATGAGATTGTTCATATGCAATAATAACCTTGGCTTGTAAAATTTCAAGCATATTAAATTGTTAAATAAATGTAAAACAAAGCCGCCATAATTGTTAAAAGATGCACTGGTTTCGCAAGTGTTTGCATAAATACCTGATGAATCTGACCTGGACAAAACCAGCTGTTTTCACTCAAAAAAAAAATATATATACAAAATATTATACATCGCCGGGGAAGCAGCGTGATGTATACCAGTATACTAACGACGCTGTAAACTCACCAGAGGGGCGGTAAAATAATTGAAAAAAGCCGCTATGTAAAGTTTATGTATTAGAGATTGTCTATGTCCGCTCAAGCAAGCCCCAGACCAGTGGTGGGGTAAAGAGGGGGGGGGGGGCAGGGGAAAGGTAGTGATTGAAGGGTAGCGAGAAGAGTGGGTACTTGCCTTACAATATTTACCCATTTACCTACGTTGTAGTGAGGTATGTAGCTATCTTTATGGCCTCGTAAACTCTACCCCTTGTACCTCGTATGAACTGAATTTCCGATCGTTTCAAAACTCACTCGAATCTGAATCATGTAATATCATGGTATTCTCACGTCGTTATCTCGCTATTACTCAGTACTCAGTTCACTTGTTGAACGAGGATGCTCGCTAATAGACATAATCGACACAATAGACATAATTGACATGGTAGACGGTTAATTGACATCCTTAGATCTGAAGAGGTCTCTCTCTCTCTCTCTCTCTCTCTCTCTCTCTCTCTCTCTCTCTCTTTTCTTCGTGACTTTCATTAGATAAATACAGTCTACTTTTATTGACTTTATTATTTTAAATCAAGTGGGAAGACTAGTGACTTTACTTCATTAAGTTAGAATTTAATTCATTAAGTCAGAATTTACTTCTTTAAGTTAGAATACACTTCATTAAGTTATCATTTATTTCATTAGGTCACAATACTGCAACAAGGGAAATTAATAGTTAATATTGCTAACTTGATATACAATAAGAGTCTAGAGAGAGAAAAAGAAACAGAGAAATATTTGTAATTCACATGTGCGAAATATATTCGAAGACACATTCATTATTCGCAAAATTATCCCCTCACTAAATTCTCTGCAACAAGCAGGCAATCGACGTGCAATGGACTGCAACAGGAGGGGGGGAGGGGGGTGAGAGGTTATCTTGAGATGATCTTGAGGTTATCTTGAGATGATTTCGGGACTTTTTAGTGTCCCCGCTGCCCGGTCCTCGACCAGGTCTCCACCCCCCAGGAAGCAGCCCTTGACAGCTGACTAACACCCAGGTACCTATTTTACTGCTAGGTAACAGGGGCATAGGGTGAAAGAAACTCTGCCCATTGTTTCTCGCCGGCGCCTGGGTTCGAGCCCAGGACCACAGGATCACAAGTCCAGCGTGCTGTCCGCTCGGCCGACCGGCTCCCTGCTTAAGGGGTCACAAATTATTTCCTAGAACGAGGACACGTCCACCAGATTATTTTTCATAATCCTAATTGCTAATTGCTGGTTCTACGCTCTGCGTACACACATAACAAGCGCTTAAGACTGACCCTAACCTCTTGCAAGAATTCCAAGGATTTCTTTCCAACTGAGAAACGTAAGCACTGTAGGAGGGAGGACGATGATAGGATATTTAAGCCAACTCTTCAATTCCCAGCGTTGTCACAGTTTCAGTTTCTGAAACTGAGTCAGTTTCAATCTGACTCTGGGTGCTGAATGCCACAATGGTTCGAGACTTAGTCTTTATGCCAAACGAGTAATGTCTATTTATGTCTATTAGTTACATAGACACAGTTGACACAAAAGACTATAATTAGCCTAGGCCTTGTAATTGTTTAACAACAGGCAGGTATTGTAGTGATTACTTGTAAGCTAAATGTCACTCAAAAATAGGCCTAATATGTGAGTTTGACTTCAGGTGTTGTACACCTGTTTAATCTCGCCTGTATAGTAGTGATTTGTGTAAGTTCTTGCCTATGAGGTTTCTCAAATTACCATCCTGGCTGAGTCGGTTAAGGCCATGGTGTCTGCGAATCACCAGAACGCGAGAGTTCAAGTCGTTCCATTGTCTCAAAATGATTTTCAATAAGGTTTCTGATTTTGATTTAATATTGGCCTTTTGCCCAAGCAACTTATCCTGTGTTCAACAGGAAGTGTTGATCTTGGTGAACTTGATTTGTTCAACATAGATCAACAACCAAATAATCAACAATAGAATCAACAACAAATAATCATCTGTTGAACATATAGATCAAGTGCTGATCTATATGTTCAACAATGTTCAACAAGAAGTGTTGAACTTCTTGAACACAAGGAACAACTTCACTTGAGGAAGACCGTGTGATCTGACACACAAGCTGTAGCACCACTCAAACCTTCACACACACATCTCTCAAACCCCACATAACCGGTACCCATCTCTTCTCTGTGTATGTCAGTTGATTGACGCCGCGGTACAACACCTGCATTCCACTTATGTCAGTTCCACGTAGCCGGGATATACCTCTAACCCCCGAACATAGGTTCGAAAATACAGCTATACATCTATACTCGGTGAGTATATCTGCTCCGAGGAGCTAGTATGACGCTCGAGTGTATTGTGTATGTCAATAACGAAACACCCAGATGACACCTGTATACCTGTGTATGTCTGTAACAACAGGTGTTGATTTGCCTCATTTCTCCCTATTCCCTCCTTCCCACTCCCTCCTTCCCACTCCCTCCTTCCCACTCCCTCCTTCCCATTTGAAAATTCTTGTCACCTCCTAAACCATACTTTTCTTGTGTAAAAAGCACAATTGTTGATACTTCTCTATTATTTGTGATTTTCAGCTATTTTCTTGGTGATTGACAAAACAGTATATTGTGATTTTTTTTTTAAAGAATATATAGTTCGATTTAAAAAATGTTCACAGACTCTGCTGCCTCCAGACTCAAGCTTGGGATCTCTATTAAGATGTTTGGATGCTCTGTGAAAAGTGACTCAACTCTATAAGCAGAACACCTTGACACGATATGAAAGTATGCTTGGACACTCTATGAAGTATGCTTGGAAACCCTATGAAAGCATACGTGCGGAACTGGCCGCCGGCCTCCTGTAGCTGTGGGAGGTAAGATAATTGCCAAGAGAAAGCACTAAGCCATTACGACTACACGCCATTTAGAAAGGACACGAGGAGAAGAACTTGGAACAGGATGAAAGAAAGCCTTTTAAAGCAATGAAAATAAATCCCGGAAAACATTTTTTTTTAATATTCGTTTGCCAGTGTCAACCGAATTTTACTGATTTAGGTCCAATCGGCAAAGCTTTTCAAGACACCTGCAACAGATGCAACAGAGTCTAGTGAAGGAGTTTGAGTTCCTTGAGAGATGAGTTGAAAGTTCCAAAAGAGAGATGAGTTCAATCCCCCGTTGCGTCCAATGAATAGGACGCAAGGTATCAAATGTCAAGTCTGGCCTAAGTGAAAAGCTATACAAATGACACGTTAATGGCCACCATTAACCACTCTGGGAGAGAGTGAAAGTGTGAGAGTGGAGTGAGCCACTGAGTGTCGAAGTGGCACTCAAGTGTCTCCTGTCAATGAAATCACTATTAGCATAAAGCTACACTGCTAATGGACATAGGCCTAGTGAGTTTTTTTTTAATAAACCAGTCTTGTATTCTCAATTCTTGTAGAATTTAAGGGGCGGATCATCAGACCTAAACAGTGAGGCTTCCATAGTGTTAACTACATCAAGAAAAAGGCAGTACTCTTCCTTAGAGAGAGAGAATATAATCGTTCTTAGAGGGAGTTGATAGGTCTATTCATACTCACTGGGTAGGTACTCAACCCTTGGAGTACCTGGCCTGAGTACTCCCACTCCTATGAGTACTCCATTTCATGCTGGCTCGAAGCAGGCATTCAGGCACGTAGGTAGGAAGTACTCATTCTAATTTGGAGGAGGTACTCGACCTCGGAGGTAGAGGTACATGTACTCCAGAGTAGCAGGTACTCGTGCCTTGGGGTAGGAGGGAGAGGAGGTTAAGGGGAAGGAGAAGGAACGTGAGTAATGAACCCAATAAGAATGTTATACCAACAGGTACTATTATTGAAAAAAAAGGGAGTCCGGCTTTGGGGGGTATTTGCTCATCCCTCCCAAGGGAAAGAGAGGGAAGGGAGAGGGAAGGGAAAGTGGCGTTCAATCCCCCGACCGTCCAAGTGGTTGGGCACCATTCCTATCCCTCCGTCCCATCCCAATCCTTTTCCTGACCCCTTCCAAGTACTATATAGTCGCAATGGCTTGGTGCTTTCCCCCTGATAGGTCCCTTCCCTTCTCTCCCCCCCTCCCCCCCCCTTTTTACTAGGTTCATCCCTCATCTCTTCTGCTTTACCTCCTAGCAGACAAGACGTTCTGAACCAGAGACGTTCTCATATTTGGGACCTGGATGTAAACCGATTGCAGGATCGTGTTCCAGTGATAAAAAAGGTGTGAGTGAGTCCTGGCCTACCCCTGAGCTATGAGGAGAGGAAGGAGAGAGAGAGAGCGGAGAGAGAGGAGAGAGAGAGGAGAGAGAGAGAGAGAAATAGAGAAGAAAAAAGAGAAAAAGAGAGAGAGAGAGAAGAGAAAAGAGAGAGAGAGAGGGTGGAAGCTGCTTACAACTAATGCTCGAAGCGTACTATATTCTGGCCAGGGTGGCCAGGCTGGAAACAAAAGGCGAGCGCTGGGGAATCGGACCCAATAGTTAAACAAAAGGCGAGGAAGGTATCGGGCGAGGCGCGAAGGTTCTTCCGATCACTTTAATTTCCTCAAGTTCAAAAGTTTTTCTTCTCGGCTCTCGTCTCTCTTATTGTTTGCGTGCGTGTGTGTGTGGCTGTGTGTGTGTGTGTGTGTGTGTGTGTGTGTGGGTGTGTGTGTGTTGTGTGTGTGTGTGTGTGTGTGTGTGTGTGGTGCGTGGTACGGTGCTGTGTCGTGTCTGTTATCTGTATGTCTCCCCCTCTCTCCCATCTCCGACCCCCCTCTCTCTCCTCTCCTCTCATTTCTCTCTCTCTCTCTCTCTCCCTCTCTCTTCTCTCTCTCTCTCTCTCTCTCTCTACTCTCATCTCTCTCTCTCTCTCTCCTCTCTCTCTATTTCCGCTCTCCTCTCCTCCCCCTCCCTCCTCCAACTTTTCCCTTCCATAAATAGGTTCTCCACCATCCACACTACACACTCCTCCCTCCTCCTCCTCCCTATTCAACTCAGATTAAAATGTCAATAAAAATCAGTCACCAGTATCATAGGACATTAATCAGCTGATAATGTTGGTGGTGATAGTAGGTGGTGGTAGTGGTGGTGGTGATAGTGGTATGGTGCTGGTGGTTGGTGGTGGTTGGATGGTGGTGGTGTTGGGTGGTATGGTGGTTGTGGTGTGTTTGATGGTGGGGGGGGGGGGTTTTGATTGAGGTGGTGGGTGATAGTGGTGATGGTGATGCTGCGGATTACTAACAGTAGACTAAGGAGTAAAGATTAAGCTTTTTTTTTAATACCAACGCTATTCTAACTGCCTTGCTCCTCTTACTGAATTGGTCTGGAGGGTAAAGGCAAGGAGGTGGCTTCCACAACTTCTTCTTTAAGAGCATCACTCTTCTTGACCCACTGTACAGAGTCGACCAGTATTTCTTTACATTTCTTCGACCATTTTCGTATCCAGTTTCCTCGACTGGGCCAATTGTCCTTCTGTAATTTCGTGCATCTCGTTTTATTATATATTATATATAAATTATAAATTTATATAATAAAATTATATATTTATTATATAATTATAATATATAATTATTATAATTCATTCAATTTATTTTGCCCACTCCTCAGTACATATTATGTGTAATATGTTTTTTGTGTAAAAAAAAATCGCTTTCGGGTCTCCATAATGTTAGCAGACTTCTAGATGTTACCACTGCTAGGCTTAGGCTCGGCTACAAGTACCTCTGGGAGTTTGTAACATCTGCTGATGTAGATTTGACTAAATGTAAACTCTGTCAGCAGAACTATTCGCATACTTGCGTCATTGTATAATGGAATGTGAAAAAATCGTGGAAATTTAGAGATAACACAATCAATAGTGTCCAAAAAATGTGTAAGTACTTCATTATAATGATGTGCTGCCCGAAATCTTAGCGAGTATCCAAAATTTGCTTCTGTCGGTAATGCATGACATGACTGTAAGCTGCCGCCCAGTGGGTTGGTGTGGAGCACATGACTGTAAAGCGCCGCCCAGTTGGGTGGGGTGGGGAGCAAGACTAGTAACTTGTGACTCACCATAGATGTAAAGTGCCTTGTATAGTGACTGTGTGAGCCTCTTGTTGATCACTTGTGACACAAAAGTTTTGATGTGTGATTTGTGTGGTGTGATTAGTATGTATTTGGAATATGATATATATATATACATAATATATATATATATATATATATATATATATATATATATATAATATATATATAATATAATAATATTATATATAATGTACTATATGTAATGAGAGAATGTGTACTCTCTATATATAACATTAATAATTTTGTAACTAGCGTCAAAATTTTTTTATTGCTTAGCTAAACGAACTAGAGGGTTCACAGTTCCTGAACCGATTATGTGCCTCTGTAATCCTTTACACCACCGCCCACGGGATGGGGATGGGGTCGCAAATAAAGAAAAAATTGAAATGCTTTTGACCCACAGGACAAGGGTTTACTGTGGACTACGAATATGGCATTGAAACACCTTTGCTTAAGCATAGTTTTTTAAGTTATGCTATTTTCACTCTCCTGGATCTGTGCCACTCTCATTTATGGCACTCTGAAGTGCCAAATATATATATTCCTCTTTGCCCTTTCTATCTCTTCAGTGCCTCTTTAGATTTACCTGAATTCCTATTCCACTTTCTTCGTGAAAAGAATGTATGTACCTGGATTGTACCTGGATGGGGTTCAAGGAACCCCAACTACAGGGTATGTGTTACAGAGGGGCGACGCGTATTCCATCTATGTTCACTTTTCCACCCATCTCTGTTCATCCCTGTTCAGTTCCCTGTTC
>WNGS01000411.1:20501882-20515381 GCA_020271785.1 Procambarus virginalis
TTATTCCCCCCCCCCCCCACACACACACATAGGAAGCAGCCGTGACAGCTGACTAACTCCCAGGTACTTATGTTGCTGTTAGGTAACAGACGCATCAGGGTGAAAGAAACTCTGACCATCGTTTCTCGCCGGCGCCAGAGATCGATCCCGGGCCACAGGATCACGTGTCCGCGTGCTATCCACACTGCCACCGGCGCCCTCTCTCTCTCTTCTCTCTCTCTCTCTCGCCACTTTGCATTCGGTGATTGCATGAGCTGCATTCAAGTTGAGTTTTGGTGGAGTGTGTGGTGTGTGTGCACTGACCGTGGGAACTCTCTTACATCCCAAGAGAAGAGTATGTTGGTGACCTGCTTTGAAACGGACGTCCTGCGCGGCTATGAGTCAGATTTATGGGGTCAGCTGTATGAGGATCAGCTGTATGAGGTCAGATGTATGAGGTTCAGACAGTTGGCAGAGTTCGTCAGTGAGCTCCCCCACAATTTATATTTGTCTACGCTCTAGGGACACCGTAAGAGTTACGCCCTCTGGCAAGCTGTGTTGTAAAGGAGTATACTGTGCAACAATATGCATGTATATTTTAAAGCGTATACATATGCCCGCACACTGTACATGCTTGTGTGTGTGTGTGATATTAAAGCGTATACATATGCCTGCACATGTACATGCTTGCGTGTGTGTGTGTGTGTGTATGCTCACATATCCACTTATTACCTCTAAATTGACCTAAATATTGAAGCAGCATGCAAAAAACATTACATACACAAAATATTCGCAAGCAAAGCCATCATTCAGATGTACATTTTAATCTGCGATTTACATAGAAATGAAATTTGCCTGTAATTTGTTTTATTTAAATTGTATCAGGGGTGTGTGCCCCCCCCCCCGGACAGTGGCACTCAGGGCAGCCAACAGCACGGGGGCCCACAGCTGTCAGTATAGAGTCTTCACAGCTGTCGGTATGGACAGTTGTCACAGCTGTCAGTATAGACAGTCGTCCCAGCTGTCAGTATAGACAGTTGTCACAGCTGTCAGTATAGACAGTCGTCCCAGCTGTCAGTATGGACAGTTGTCACAGCTGTCAGTATAGACAGTTGTCCCAGCTGTCAGTATAGACAGTCGCCACAGCTGTCAGTATGGACAGTTGTCCCAGCTGTCAGTATAGACAGTCGCCACAGCTGTCAGTATGGACAGTCGTCACAGCTGTCAGTATAGACAGTCGTCCCAGCTGTCAGTATAGACAGTCGTCACTGCTGTCAGTATGGACAGTTGTCACAACTGTCAGTATAGACAGTTGTCACAGCTGTCAGTATAGACAGTTGTCACAGCTGTCAGTATGGACAGCTGTCACAGCTGTCAGTATAGACAGTCGTCCCAGGTGTCAGTATGAACAGTCGTCACAGCTGTCAGTATAGACAGTCGTCACAGCTGTCAGTATAGACAGTCGTCCCAGGTGTCAGTATGAACAGTCGTCACAGCTGTCAGTATAGACAGTCGTCACAGCTGTCAGTATAGACAGTCGTCACAGCTGTCAGTATAGACAGTTGTCACAGCTGTCAGTATAGACAGTTGTCCCAACTGTCAGTATAGACAGTCATCACAGCTGTCAGTATAGACAGTTGTCACAGCTGTCAGTATAGACAGTCGTCACAGCTGTCAGTATAGACAGTTGTCCCAACTGTCAGTATAGACAGTCATCACAGCTGTCAGTATAGACAGTTGTCACAGCTGTCAGTATAGACAGTCGTCACAGCTGTCAGTATAGACAGTTGTCCCAACTGTCAGTATAGACAGTCATCACAGCTGTCAGTATAGACAGTTGTCACAGCTGTCAGTATAGACAGTCGTCACAGCTGTCAGTATAGACAGTTGTCCCAACTGTCAGTATAGACAGTCATCACAGCTGTCAGTATAGACAGTTGTCACAGCTGTCAGTATAGACAGTCGTCACAGCTGTCAGTGTAGACAGTCGTCACAGCTGTCAGTATAGACAGTCGTCACAGCTGTCAGTAGACAGTTGTCACAGCTGTCAGTATGGACAGTCGTCACAGCTGTCAGTATAGACAGTTGTCACAGCTGTCAGTATGGACAGTCGTCACAGCTGTCAGTATATACAGTTGTCACAGCTGTCAGTATGGACAGTCGTCACAGCTGTCAGTATATACAGTTGTCACAGCTGTCAGTATAGACAGTTGTCCCAACTGTCAGTATAGACAGTTGTCACAGCTGTCAGTATAGACAGTCGTCACAGCTGTCAGTATAGACAGTTGTCACAGCTGTCAGTATGGACAGTCGTCACAGCTGTCAGTATAGACAGTTGTCACAGCTGTCAGTATAGACAGTTGTCCCAACTGTCAGTATAGACAGTCGTCACAGCTGTCAGTATAGACAGTTGTCCAAGCTGTCAGTATAGACAGTTGTCACAGCTGTCAGTATAGACAGTTGTCCCAACTGTCAGTATAGACAGTCGTCACAGCTGTCAGTATAGACAGTCGTCCCAGCTGTCAGTATAGACAGTCGTCCCAGCTGTCAGAATAGACAGTCGTCACAGCTGTCAGTATAGACAGTCATCACAGCTGTCAGTATAGACAGTCATCACAGCTGTCAGTATAGACAGTTGTCCCAACTGTCAGTATAGACAGTCGTCACAGCTGTCAATATGAACAGTCATCACAGCTGTCAGAATAGACAGTCGTCACAGCTGTCAGTATAGACAGTCATCACAGCTGTCAGTATAGACAGTCATCACAGCTGTCAGTATAGACAGTTGTCCCAACTGTCAGTATAGACAGTCATCACAGCTGTCAGTATAGACAGTCATCACAGCTGTCAGTATAAACAGTCATCACAGCTGTCAGTATAAACAGTCATCACAGCTGTCAGTATAGACAGTCATCACAGCTGTCAGTATAGACAGTCATCACAGCTGTCAGTATAGACAGTCATCACAGCTGTCAGTATAGACAGTTGTCCAAGCTGTCAGTATAGACAGTCATCACAGCTGTCAGTATAGACAGTCGTCACATAGGTAATAGGAAAAAGCGACAGACGCAAAACAGAATTTGTGAGAATTAATGCTTATTATTCAGTCTAAAATTGGTTACTCCTCTCCTCCTCCTCTAGCTCCTCTTTCTCCTCCTCCTCCTCCTCCTAGCTCCTTTTCTCCTCGCTTTTCTTCCTCTTACTCCTGCTCCTCCTTCTCCGTGCCCTGGAGGTGACCCACTCAATCACTCGTGTCACAGATATTAAAATCTTTCCCTTGTCTTTCTCTTCTCTTTTATTAAATTCTTAAAGAATTTTTAAGATGTGTTTTTCTTTCTCTTTCTGTCATTGGTTTTTATTTGATGTGGCTCTTGCTTTTTTTTTTTTGGTCTGGCGTGGCTCTGACTTTTTAGTGTGATGTTGCTTTGTCTTTATCCGGGGATCGAACCCGGACCCTTAGGATTACGAATCCCGAGCGCTATCCACTCGCCACTTAGATTTAGGAACAGGCGCTGCTACGCCTTCATCCCTACTACTGGCATCGAACCCCAGGAGAGACCCGGTAAACAAAATGTCATCACTGTAATTACAAATAATCACAATGGTATATCCCTTCTATGCAACACTTGGATTGGTCGGTACAGCGGAGGCTTCGCTTCTTGCAGGTCGTCGTTCAATCCCCCGATGGTCTGTAAGTGGTTATATAGTCCTCCATTCCCTCCCTCCGTCCAATCCCAGATCCTTGTCCTCACAGGCCCTCCAACTACAATACATACAACCCTTGCTTGCAGGAGTGGTATTGAAGACTTGCTTGCAGGAGTAATTACCGAAGTGTAGTTACAGGATGAGAGCTACGCTCGTGGTGTCCCGTCTTCCCAGCACTCTTTGTCATATAACGCTTTGAAACTACTGACGGTCTTGGCCTCCACCACCTTCTCCCCTAACTTGTTCCAACCGTCTACCACTCTGTTTGCGAAAGTAATTTTCTTATATTTCTGCGGCATCTGTGTTTAGCTAGTTTATATCTATGACCTCTTGTTCTTAAAGTTCCAGGTCTCAGGAAATCTTCCCTATCGATTTTATCAATTCCTGTTATTATTTTGTATGTAGTGATCATATCACCTTTTTTTCTTCTGTCTTCTAGTTTTGGCATATTTAATGCCTCTAACTCTCCTCGTAGCTCTTGCCCTTCAGTTCTGGGAGCCACTTAGTAGCATGTCTTTGCACCTTTTCCAGTTTGTTGATGTGCTTCTTAAGATATGGGCACCATACAACCGCTGCATATTCCAGCTTTGGCCTAACAAAAGTCGTGAACAATTTCTTTAGTATATCGCCATCCATGTATTTAAACGCAATTCTGAAGTTAGAAAGCGTGGTATAGGCTCCTCGCACAATATTCTTTATGTGGTCCTCAAGTGATAGTTTTCTATCTAGAACCACCCCTAGATCTCTTTCTTTATCAGAATTCTTTAAAGATTTCTCACATAATATATAGGTTGTGTGGGGTCTATGTTCTCCTATTCCACATTCCATAACATGGCATTTATTAACATTGAATTCCATTTGCCAAGTGGCGCTCCATGTACTTATTTTGTTGACCAGACAACACACTAAAAGTTGAAGGGACGACGACGTTTCGGTCCGTCCTGGACCATTCTCAAGTCGCTTGTGTTATTTTGGACACCTATTTTGTCCAGGTCATCTTGAAGGGCATGACAATCATCTAAGTTTCTTATCCTTCCTATTATCTTAGCATCATGAGCAAACATGTTCATATAATTCTGTATACCAACTGGTAGATCATTTATGTAGACAATAAACATCACTGGTGCAAGAACTGACCCCTGTGGCACTCCGCTTGTGACATTTCTCCAGTCCGATACATTGCCTCTGATCACTGCCCTCATTTTTCTACCAGTCAGAAAATTTTTCATCCATGTTAGAAGCTTACCTGTCACCCCTCCAATATTTTCCAGTTTCCAGAACAACCTCTTATGTGGAACTCTGTCGAAAGCCTTTTTTAGGTCCAGATAGATGCAGTCAACCCAACCATCTCTTTCCTGTAATATCTCTGTTGCTCGGTCATAGAAACTGAGTAAATTCGATACACAGGATCTTCCCGATCGAAAACCATACTGTCTGTCTGATATTATATCATTTCTCTCCAGGTGTTCTACCCATTTAGTTTTAATTATTTTTTCCAATATTTTGACTATTACACTTGTCAATGATACCGGTCTATAATTAAGGGGGTCTTCCCTGCTTCCACTTTTGTAGATTGGAACTATGTTAGCCTTTTTCCACACATCAGCTACAGCTCCTGTAAACAGGGATGCCTGAAAAATCAGTTGAAGAGGAATGCTGAGCTCAGGTGCACATTCTCTCAGAACCCATGGTGAAACTCCATCTGGACCAACTGCTTTGTTCTTATTTAGCTCCTTGAGCATTTTTTCCACTTCGTCTCTAGACACCTCTATGAGTGGTGTCTAGAGATGCAGGAGTGGTGTTGAAGCCTTGCTTGCAGGAGTGGTATTGAAGCCTTGCTTGCAGGAGTGGTGTTGA
This sequence comes from Procambarus virginalis, assembly GCA_020271785.1. Lineage (NCBI taxonomy): Eukaryota > Metazoa > Arthropoda > Malacostraca > Decapoda > Cambaridae > Procambarus > Procambarus virginalis. The sequence continues at coordinate 20,507,424 of WNGS01000411.1, forward strand.
AGCCTTGCTTGCAGGAGTGGTATTGAAGCCGTGCTTGCAGGAGTGGTATTGAAGCCGTGCTTGCAGGAGTGGTATTGAAGCCTTGCTTGCAGGAGTGGTATTGAAGCCGTGCTTGCAGGAGTGGTATTGAAGCCGTGCTTGCAGGAGTGGTATTGAAGCCTTGCTTGCAGGAGTGGTATTGGAGCCTTGCTTGCAGGAGTGGTATTGAAGCCTTGCTTGCAGGAGTGGTATTGAAGCCTTGCTTGCAGGAGTGGTATTGAAACCTTGCTCGCAGGAGTGGTATTGAAGCCTTGCTTGCAGGAGTGGTATTGAAGCCGTGCTTGCAGGAGTGGTATTGGAGCCTTGCTTGCAGGAGTGGTATTGAAGCCTTGCTTGCAGGAGTGGTATTGAAACCTTGCTCGCAGGAGTGGTATTGAAGCCTTGCTTGCAGGAGTGGTATTGAAGCCTTGCTTGCAGGAGTGGTATTGAAGCCGTGCTTGCAGGAGTGGTATTGAAGCCTTGCTTGCAGGAGTGGTATTGAAGCCTTGCTTGCAGGAGTGGTATTGAAGCCTTGCTTGCAGGAGTGGTGTTGAAGCCTTGCTTGCAGGAGTGGTATTGGAGCCTTGCTTGCAGGAGTGGTATTGAATCCTTGCTTGCAGGAGTGCAACATTCTCTCGTGTTCACTCAATTGAACAATGAGTCCACTTCGGTATTCAGTCAACCTCCCTAACTCGGTTCTCAGATGTCACCCTAACCGGCTTGAAGAAGCCAGAGACCACGTGCCTACAGAGCTTCTATGCCCTATACACACTGGAATTCATTTTTTTTTATCAACAAGTGGACAAAGACTCATCCAGGCGACTCATCATATATATGGATTCGGATCCTATAGACCCAGTATAGACTTCTCTGCCACACTCAACACGGCTGAAATGTGGACAATCCACTAAGCCCTGCAAGCAGTTGCAATAACAGGGTGGTATAGGAGCATGTTGCTCTATGTGATCCTGTCTAAACCATACACGTATACACACGTATGTATAGATATAGTTCAGTTCATTGACAGTTGAGAGGCGGGACCAAAGAGCCAGAGCTCAACCCCCGCAAACACAATTTGGTGAGTACAACTAAGTGTTCTTTGTTGTTGATAAAGATTCGCTACTTGGAACAAAAAGTTCCAAGCAGCACGGGCTATGGCGAGCCCGTAGTTGTGTAGGTGAGTATATACAAGCTTACCTAAATAATGTATGTGTATAGTCTACTTACAAGCAATAGAAGCGAGGTTCGCTTCCAGGGCGAGACGTTTGGGTATTTGTTCTTCCAACTGATGCAACTGTTCACCTAGCAGTAAATAGGTACCTGGGAGTTAGACAGCTGCTACGGACTGCTTCCCAGGCGTATGCGAGAAATATATGTAGTAGGCATGACCGAGAAAAAATAGGTTTACAATCAGTTCATTAGACAACCGACGGTTAGGAAGGCGGGGTCCAGGAGCTAGCAGCTCGATCTTGTAGGCACAAAGAGTAAACACACACACACACACACACACACAAGCACATAACAAACCAAACACAAAATGCTAAACAAACAGTTCCTTCTTCAAAATATTTATCAAAAAATTTTCACATCTGCAAAAGCTCTGAATACACAGCTAATGGATATATATATATATATATATATATATATATATATATATATATATATATATATATATATATATATATATATATATATATATATATATATATATCTTTGATTTCATTTTCTGCCTTGTATATCTGATTACGAATAGATTCGTAATCAGATATATATATATATATATATATATATATATATATATATATATATATATATATATATATATATATATACATGTATATATGCATACACACATCATGAGTATATGTGCGGTGTATGGGAAGATACACACACACACTTGGCAGGTGTATATATAAGATACACACACACACACACACACAGTGTGGGCAGATATACACCATAGACAGGTATGTATATACAACATATATAGACATACAGAGAGTGAGCAGATATACACCATGCGAGTTAAACAAATACTGAAGCAAGGAGGATTGAAAGGGATCCAGCCTTCACGCCTACGAGCCTCTCACGGGTGTGTGGACACGGAAATCCCCAACTCTGACCTATTTCCACACACCTGGCACGGCCTGCAGAACTGACACGGGCTGAGCCGTGACACACAGCTGACACGGGCTGAGAACAGTGAGAAAGAGAACCTTTTCAGGTCTCAACGGAAGAAACCTTCGGTTCTCTCAGAGAACCTCAATAAGACCACCTAGGAGATATTTTCTACTAAATCTACACTACATAGATAGATAGATAGATAGATAGATAGATAGATAGATAGATAGACAGACAGGTATTGATCAACTTGAGAATGGTCCAGGACGGACCGAAACGTCGTCGTCCCTTCACTTTCTAGTGTGTGGATTGGTCAACATACTTCAGCCACGTTATTGTGACTTATCGCCTGCAGATAGATAGATAGATAGATAGATAGATAGATAGATAGATAGATAGATAGATAGACACTGCTAGAGTGACTTCACACCTCTAACGTCTAAACTGACATAGATATTCTGATTCCCCTTTTCTTGCTCTATGGGATTAGATTTCAAGTATTTATTAATTTTTTAACATTTATGAAACTTTTATATACTAAGGATTTTTTTTAATAAAATGAAGGGAACTATATTTAGGGGTTGTAGGTGTTGGCTGCGTTGTGTGTGTCAGGTGTTGGCGGTGTTGGGCGTCTCAGGTGTTGTCATCAGGTGTTTTCTCTCCTTATATATGCAAAATGAGTTTGGTGAGCAGGTCATTTGAGCAGATATAATTTCTCTTATTTAATTTAGGTGATTAAGTTTCCTAATTTCACAGAGGGAAGGGGTTATGGAGATCCAGTTAATGTGTGTGTGTGTGTGTGTGTGTGTGTGTGTGTGTGTCGCTTTTGTGTGTGAGTATATTTAACTATTTCTCTAGTTGTGCCAGAATAAGCCAGCTGTTAGCTCTTGGATCCCGCCTTTCTAACCGTCGGTTCTCCAATGTACTGACTCCTGACCTATTTTTTCTAATTTACATACTCTCTCTCTCTCTCTCTCTCTCTCTCTCTCTCTCTCTCTCTCTCTCTCTCTGTTTCACACACATACACAAAGAGTACCTATCAGGAGGAAGCCAAAGAGTGATAGTAAGAGAAGAGGTATCAGACTAGAGAGAGGTAACGAGAGGAGTACCTCAAGGATCAGTACTAGAACCCATCCTGTTCCTAATATCTGTAAAGGATCTAGTAGAGGAAGTAAGCTCATTCGTTTCCCTATTTGCTGACGATGCTAAGCTTATGAGGCGAATCAGAACTGAGGAGGACTGCCATATAACAAGATGACCTCGACACCTCCAGTGATGGTCTAAGAAAATGGCTACTAGAGTTTAACCCTGGCAAATGCAAGGTTATGGGGATAGGAGTTGGATGGAGAGGATTTGATATACAGTACAGGATGAAGCGTAGGCAACTTCCCACCTCTCGAGCCTGGCCTCGGGCCGGGCTTGGGGAGTAGAAGAACTCCCAGAACCCCATCAACCAGGTATCAACCAGGAGAAAAGAAGAAGACTTTAGGAGTGAAGATAACTGGAGATCTAACACCAGAGGCTGACATCAGCAGGATAACGAGGATAGCAGACGCCATACTGGCAAACCTCCCGTTATCCTTCACCAACTTAGATCCCTTCCTTAGTGAGACCTGTTATTGAGTACGCTGCCTCGGCTTGGAACCCCTACTAACAAAACACAAAATAAAACTAGAAAAGGTCGAAAAATATGCAACAAGGCTCGTTCCTGAGCTAAGGGGACTGAGCTATGAAGAAAGACTGAAGGAACTGAACCTCACTACAGAGCAAGAAAGAAGGAATAGGGCAGACATGATAACGACGTACAAGATACTAAGGGGGGATATTAACAAACTAGATACAGAAGCAATGTTCAAAGGAACAGCAGAACGAGAGGACATAATTAGTAACATGGAATCACAGATGAGACACAGGGATGTCAGAAAGAAATTTTTTAAATTTAAGAATCGTAAATAAGTGGAACAGACTAGGAACTAGATTCACGAAGCACTTACGCGAGCACTTACGAACCTGTACATCTTTTCTCAATCTTTGGCGACTTTGTTTACAATTATTAAACAGTTAATGAGCTCCGAAGCACCAGGAAGCTGTTTATAACAATAACAACAGTTGATTGGGAAGTTTTCATGCTTGTAAACTGTTTAATAAATGTAACCAAAGCCGTCAAACATTGAGGAAAGATGTACACGTTCGTAAGTACTTGCGTAACTGCTTCGTGAATCTGGTCCCAGATGAGGAAGCTGTCAAAGCTAGTTCGATACACAACTTTACACGTGAATATGACATAAAAAAATGAATGAAAACAGTCACTGCATTGAACCAATGATGGTCGAGAGGCTAGCTGAAGCTTGTCCTTGCTGGCTCGACAAGGTGAGTACAAGTAGGTGAGCACACATGTATACATTCCCCAGGACGCAGCTGTCTTAAAGTTCCAGGGTGAACAGATGCATCAGGTGAAGAAAACTCTACCTCTTTGTACCTCAAAACGAAGAAATCTGAATATTTTCAGATCCCAGTTCAAAGTGAGTTAATTTAACATAGAAATTATTATACTCTGAAGTACATCCGACCACATAGACTTNCGAGGCAGAAGCAAATAGGCAGAGCTGATGCCTTTTACCTGATGCTTCTGTTTACCTAGCAGTAACTAGGTACCAGGGAGTTATCTGCTGTGTGTGTGTGTGTGTGTGTGTGTGTGTGTGTGTGTGTGTTGTGTGTGTGTGTGTGTGGTGTGTGTGTGTGTGTGTGTGTGTGTGTATGTTTTAGAGAGAAATATATGTAGTAGATATGATAAAGTAAAATTGGTCGAGAATCAGTACATAAGACAACCGAGGGTTAGAAAGTCGGGGTCCCAAGAGCTAAAAGCTCGATCCTTCAGGCACAAATAGTAAACCTCCCTCCCCCCCAACCCCCCCCCCCCCATTGCATATGAGATAGATACCTTTGACGGCTGCTCTTACGACCTTTTGAACACTGACGGAAAGAAAACCCTTTAAGGAGATTCCAAAAGTCGAGTACAAGTTGTTGCTCAGAATTCTAAGAGTGAGAGTCAAGTGGGAGCGGCGGGACGAGGAGGAGGAGGAGGAGGCAAACAAGCAGAGGCATTCAGGAATGGATTTTCAGGTGTTTTCAAAAGAGGTTTAGTTGATTGATTGATTTTATTCCAAGATATTCTGAAAACTGGAGAGAGAGAGTATAGAAGCTTGTTTTGAAAGTCTGAAAATGGGCTGGAATGCTTTTTTTTGTGTGTGTGTTGCTGTTGAATATTGGTATATTCGTCTATCAGTGTATTTAAGACGTACAAAAAAAATTGTTCTTTTCACAAACAAAAATGTGGTTTTGAACCTCTGAATAAATTTTGTGACGTCTCTTCTCACTGGATTTTACACCAAATCTGGAAAGACCTTTCAGGGGTGACTGAAGGTATTAAACATGACCAGGTGTGTATAACTCTCACTATTCACCTGTTCTGATTCACGCACTATTCACTATTCACCTTCACCTGTTCTGACATGTGATCTGTGCCCAGGAAGCCTCACCCACCTGTTCATCGTACAACGAATACACTATAGGTCCAACAGCCTGGTTGACCAGTCCAGCTATGAGGAGGCATGGTCGGCGACCGGACCGCGGAGACGCTAAGCCCCGAAAACACCTCAAGGTAACCTCAAGGTACGTTACCTTGCCCCATCACAGAAGTTATATATCTTACCTTACACCATTTATTTGGAAATTTCGGATATCCAAACGCCGGGTTCGCGGATAGCAGATCCTGTAATCTTAGGCCGGATATCATTGCGTTCGGGAATAGCGTAAAGGATTCATTCAGGAACAAATCCATATTTTCAATTAACAAGAGCAATACAAAAAATATACGCAAAAATCATTAATTGAGATTTGAACACACACGATCTAGGATTTTGTTGCAATTACGATAATGTATGACTGTATTATACAGCAAGTGCTGCACGTCATGCCTGTAACTGTGTAACTGTTTGTACGTTAAACTGTGAAACTGTTTGTACTTTTAACTGCGTAACTGGTTGCATCTTTTTAACTGTTTAACTGTCTTTACCTGTATCTGTAAGTGTACATGTAATTATGTAACTGTACCTGTAACTGAATAACTATGTAACTGTCTGTTTGGATTTCTGTCGGTCTGTGTGTGTTTGTGTGTGTAATTACCTAAGTGTAATTACCTAAGTGTAGTTACAGGATGAGAGCTACGCTCGTGGTGTCCCGTCTTCCCAGCACTCTTTGTCATATAACGCTTTGAAACTACTGACAGTTTTGGCCTCCACCACCTTCTCACCTAACTTGTTCCACCCGTATGTATGTATGTATATATGTATGTATGTACTCACCTATTTGTACTCACCTATTTGTACTCACCTATTTGTGCTTGCGGGGGTGAGCTTTGGCTCTTTGGTCCGCCTCTCAACTGTCAACCAACAGTTTGTATGTATGTATGTATGTATGTATGTATGTATTTATGTATGTATGTATGTATGTATGTATGTATGTATGTATGTATGTATGTATGTATGTATGTATGTGTTTGTTTTTGGAACTGTAAATGGACCGATTATCGACGCTCACCGAGCAAAGAGAATCTTCTTATAAATGGCCTTTGCCAAATTAGCAATTGAAATTGTTGTTTTTTAAGTCATGTGCTAATTGATATATAGCCAGAGGTATGTTGTTGTCAACCAATCAGGGTTGAAAGACCGATTGACAGACAAATATGTCAACCCCCATCAATAATCACCTCAATCACCAAAACTATCAAACCCACTCCTCACCACCACACCACTGGACAACCACAACAACCAACCACACCACCACCCACCACAACAACAACCACCACAACAACCACACCACTAACCACCACAACAACCACACCACTAACCACCACAACAACCACACCACCACAACCACACCACCAACACCGTGGCCTGCTAGGCTTGACGAGTCACATCACTTTAACAAGTGTCTCCATCGTTGAGTTCAAGAGTGGAACTGAAAATACCTCTTTTTCAAGGCTGAGTACAGACTTTGGAGCGTGTGTGTGTATATGTGTGTGTGTGTGTGGTGTGTGTGTGTGTGTATGTGTGTAAGTGTGTGTACGTGTGTGTGTGTGTGTGTGTGTGTGTGTGTGTGTGTGTGTGTGTGTGCGTGTGTGTGTGAGTGAGTGAGTGAGTGTCTGCATGAGTGCATTCTACCTGTGTTTGGAGAACTGAGCTACACACACACACACACACACACACACACACACACACACACACACACGCGCGCGCGCGCGCGCGCGCGCGCGCGCGCGCACTCGAGATACAGTCCTGTCCATAGAAAAGAAGATTTATCCCTGTCGATTCACACGTCTTGAGGATATTGTACAATTTCTGTCTTTTGGACTAAATTGCTAATTACAAAATAAATTGTTCAACTGACACGAGAGCAAGTTGAAGATCATTGGCATGAGAACAGGTGGGAAGAGAACAATCGGTTTCGAGCACAATAGAGAGATAACACACAACAGAGAACAACGAACGAAGAGCCAGAGCAGGTTTCGAATCCTCCATCCACGTTTTACAGAAGAAGGAGTCGGCTAAGAGAGGCAAAACTATATACAGAAAGAGTCATAAATTGCGTTTGTCGACGCCATTTTGAATTGAGAACATTGGGTATCGAACCATGTGTTGCTCTCTGGCGCCAGGCGAGATCATAAACACCCAGAATAGCGACAGGTTGAAGTTGAAGGAGAACGGAATTGCCAGAGATTGTACTGTCTGTCTGTCTGCCTCTCCTCTCTCTCTCTCTCT
>WNGS01000411.1:20534135-20544135 GCA_020271785.1 Procambarus virginalis
GTACTGGCTTTATGTAGTGAAGTGTTCTGGAAGATTCTTTGTTTAGCTTCTTGAATGCTGTTTGGATATTCGCCAGCTTTGTTTGTGTATGTGTGTGAGTAATTACCTAGTTTTGGTTGCGGGGATTGAGCTCTGGCTTTTTGGTCCTGTCTCTCAACTGTCAATCAACTGGTGTACAGATTCCTGAGCCTACTGGGCTCTGTCATATCTACATTTGAAACTGTGTATGGAGTCAGCCTCCACCACATCACTTCCTAATGTATTCCACTTGTTAACTACTCTGACACCGAAAAAGTTCTTTCTAACGTCCCTGTGGCAAATTTGGGTATTCAGTCTCCACCTGTGTCCCCTTGTTCGCGAACCACCCGTGTTAAACAGTTTATCTTTACCTACCCAGTCACTTCCTCTGAGAATTTTGTAGGTAGTGATCATGTCTCCCCTCACTCTTCTGTTTTCCAGTGTCGTAAGGTGCATTTCCCGCAGTCTTTCCTCATAACTCATGCCTCTTAGTTCTGGGACTAGCCTGGTGGCATACCTCTGAACTTTTTCCAGCTTCGGCTTGTGCTTGACAAGGTACGGGCTCCATGTTGGGGCCGCATACTCCAGGATTGGCCTTACATATGTGGTATACAAAGTTCTGAAAGATTCCTTGCACAGGTTTCTGAAGGCAGTTCTGATGTTAGTGAGCCTCGCATACGCCGCCGATGTTATTCTTTTGATGTGTGTGTGTTTTTTATATTTGTATTAACCAGTTGTGCCTGCAGAATCGAGCTATTAGCCATTGGACCCCGCCTTTCTAACCAATCTATTTTTTCCTTTGTTATGTCTACATCATTATGTATGTCTACTGTTATGTCGAGAGCCGGTCGGCCGAGCGGACAGCACGCTGGACTTGTGATCCTGTGGTCCTGGGTTCGATCCCAGGCGCCGGCGAGAAACAATGGGCAGAGTTTCTTTCACCCTATGCCCCTGTTACCTAGCAGTAAAATAGGTACCTGGGTGTTAGTCAGCTGTCACGGGTTGCTTCCTGGGGGTGGAGGCCTGGTCGAGGACCGGGCCGCGGGGACACTAAAAAGCCCCGAAATCATCTCAAGATAACATCTCAATATAACCATCATATATTTCACACACACACACACACCACACACACACACACACACACACACACACACACACACACACACACACACACACACACACACGCACACAGGGGCCTCGCGACTGAGTGGATAGCGCTTGCGGGTCGTAGTCCTAATGGCTTGGGTTCAATTCTCGACGGAGGCGAAAACAAATGGGCAGTTTCTTTCACCCTGATGCTCCTGTTCACCTAAAAGTACATAGGTACCAGGGAGTTAAACAGCTGCTACGGGCTGCTCCTGGTGATGTGTGTGTGTGTGTGTGTGTGTGTGTGTGTGTGGTGTGTGTGTGTGTGTGTGTGTGTGTGTATGTGTGTATGTGTGTGTGTGTGTGTGTGTGTGTGTGTGTGTGTGTGTGTGTATGTGTGTGTGTGTGTGTGTGTGTGTGTGTGTGTGTGTGTGTGTGTGTGTGTGTGTGTGTGTGTGTGTGTTAAAGAGAAATATATGTAGTAGACATAATAGAGGCAAAATTGATTGGTTAGAAAGGCGGGATCCAAGAGCTAATAGATCGATTCTCTATGTATTTGTGCGTTTGTCTTCTTTAGCCACTATCTATTAACTTACATATAGCTTCAAAGTAAGCTTAACTTACATATAGCTTCAAAGTAAGCTTAACTTACATATAGCTTCAAAGTAAGCTTAACTTACATATAGCTTCAAAGTAAGCTTAACATCCCCAAGCTTTCCCTTTCCGTCTCACAAATCTTTGACACGTGGTACTTCGACAATGTCTAACATCCTTTCGTCACTGCGATGATTTCGGGAGAAATATTGTGTCGATTATTCCTCGGGGGATGGTCTAGTTGTGTGACCTCAGCTCACCTCCTCTCGACACAACTCTCACGACCTCCTCCTCCATCACAACAACACCTCGAACCCCAGCCACCCAACGACAAGGCTGTATTGAATTACTCCCAGTCCTCTCAACTTGGGGGGGTATAACATCTCATGTCATCCTGCATGGTACATACAGCGTTAGATCTACTAAGAAATCGTCACTTTTTCTCTGCCTCCGGAGATGCTGAAGAGAGCTTTAGCCAAACGTCGCATTCTTTAGCAACATGCTTCAGGCACAATACAAGATTTATATGAACTTTGTCGGGATAATATTTGTCTTTCTTCTCTAGGGAAAATGATAATAAGAAATGTAGGAAAGATTCGTGCTAGACTCGTTGATCTAGCATTTTTTGTTATCTTCAAAACTCTCTCTCTCTCTCTCTCTCTCTCTCTCTCTCTCTCTCTCTCTCTCTCTCTCTCTCTCTCTCTCTCTCTCTCTCTCTCTCTCTGACAAGAACCATACACCAGCACTAACCACACCACACTGCCCATAGGAGGAGAGAATGATCCTCTATCAAAAGCAACAACTAAGTCAAGACGGGCGTCTAACGTCGTGTGTCTCTCCAGAAATAACCACAACCTAATCCAGCTCAGTATAACCCAGAATGCCATGCAACTCTGCCTTTCTAATGACCCTTTCGTTAGTGACAGGATCACAGGCTTTGCTAAAGTCACGCTATATAATGTTGCAATCTTTTCCACTATCAATTCCTTGAAGTACACTGCAAACTATTCCATTTGTTAAACACGAGCGACCCTTAGTGAAATTATGTAACGATCCTATTAATCCAAGTTTGTAAAGAAGTAAACCAACTGCTTTTGCGATTATCGATTAATGTGATTTTCTCTCACAACAGTCGCTATAAGCCTTCGTCTTGGTCAGCAGGCAATGGTTTCCCATGGAAAGGCAGCAGCTATTCTCTCGAATTCAGGTACCTGATGGAAGGGGGGTATTTAAGCTGATTGCCCGATAGCTAGACGCTGAGAAATGTATACTCCCAGAGATAAACTGAGTTAGACTATGATCAAAACTATAGTATACTCGCTAGTTGGTGGTCAGTGAGCTACAGTGATCTTCAGAGATTGATTGGTCTTGAAGCACAAAATTAAATCATTCTTGCCTGAACCCTGAGAACTATAATGACTTTAAGGCCACTGCTGTGTGATTTCTTTAAGTTAAAATACACCATGTCGCTTCACAGGAGTTGTGAAGCAACACTAATGGCTGCTGAGCTGACAAATCAACCCGTTGAAATTAAACTTCTGCATAATGTCAACAATCGCTAGTAGTGTTTCTTCCACGTATTTAATGGTCAAATTGGTTTGTTTACAGACGTTTGCCATTAGAAACACTGTCAAGGATGTTAGATAAAAGTGTTCTTGGCTAAGAAATAAAAAGTCTTCGATAAAGTGTGTGCCAATGTAGACAACACACAGATAAGGAATTATCTTGCAGGTAAGGCAGCTGAGAGTCACGGGTCATTGAACAAACCAACAACAAACAGCAGGGGATTGACTGCCACTCCAGAAAATCTTGGTATCTTCCATAATGTATTTCTTGAGAGGTTTCAAAATCATTTATTTGCGCGAAGCTTAGGGAATTTCCAATGGAAAAATACGAAAGAATGCTGATGGGATCAAAGCCTTTGTCGTGTTGACATAACGCCTCTACACGCCATGAAATTAGTTCTTAAAAAAAAAATTATTGCAAAATTCTCCGTATTCTTTTCCACACATCAGACCAGAAATACAAATCTTCGTGTCATCTTTTGACCAAGACAACTACCTATATTAGAAGACCCTGAGAAACTTCACCCATCTTGAGGTTATCTTGAGATGATTTCGGGGCTTTGCGTCCCCGCGGCCCGGTCCTCGACCAAGCCACCTTTTTGTTACACAGCCATAGAAAGCAGCCCGTGACAGCTGACTAACACCCAGGTACCTATTTTACTGCTAGGTAACAGAAACCCATTACTAAAGTCTTCCTCGACGAGACAGAAAATACCATGACAGCCTCCAGTAATAAGATTATAATCTTAGAAATGAAAATACACCAAACTTAGAGATAACACAAGACACATGACACAGCGAGGTCTCCTTAAAACGTCACGATAAGCATCTGGGGGGATAATGATATCAAACGACAAGACGTTTAATGAACTTAACGACGTTTTCCCTTGCAGTACCCGGTAAAATGTGAAGATATTGAGCGACTTCTAATCAACGGATTCCACTGCAATGATGCAATATTTCGAATGACTTGTGCATCATTGCCTAGAATCCTAATCGGTACTACGTCATTCACAGCGGCAGAGATTTTTTATCTCTTTTTTTTAGATTTTTGACCTAAAAAACACTAAACTATAATGTCCAACCACTTGGGATGGACGGTAGAGCGACGGTCTCGCTTCATGCAAGTCGGTGTTCAATCCCCGACCGTCTACAAGTGGTTGAGCACCATTCCTTTCCCTCCGTCCCATCCCAAATTCCTATACAGACCCCTTCCCAGTGCTATATAGTCGTAGTGGCTTTGTGTTCTCTTTTGATAGTTCCTTCACTGTTCTTGATAGTTCGTTCACTGTTCTTGATAGTTCGTTCATTGTTCTTGATAGTTCGTTCATTGTTCTTGATAGTTCGTTCACTGTTCTTGATAGTTCGTTCACTGTTCTTGATAGTTCGTTCACTGTTCTTGATAGTTCGTTCACTGTTCTTGATAGTTCGTTCACTGTTCTTGATAGTTCGTTCACTGTTCTTGATAGTTCCTTCACTGTTCTTGATAGTTCCTTCACTGTTCTTGATAGTTCCTTCACTGTTCTTGACACTTCCTTCACAGCTCTTGACACTTCCTTCACAGCTCTTGACACTTCCTTCACAGCTCTTGACACTTCCTTCACAGCTCTTGACACTTCCTTCACAGCTCTTGACACTTCCTTCACTGCTCTTGACACTTCCTTCACTGCTCTTGACACTTCCTTCCCTTCTCTTGACACTTCCTTCACATCTCTTGACACTTCCTTCGCAGCTCTTGACACTTCCTTCACAGCTCTTGACACTTCCTTCACATCTCTTGACACTTCCTTCACTGTTCTTGACACTTCCTTCACTGTTCTTGACACTTCCTTCACAGCTCTTGACACTTCCTTCACTGTTCTTGACACTTCCTTCACAGCTCTTGACACTTCCTTCACTTCTCTTGACACTTCCTTCACTTCTCTTGACACTTCCTTCACTTCTCTTGACACTTCCTTCACTTCTCTTGACACTTTCTTCACATCTCTTGACACTTCCTTCACAGCTCTTGACACTTCCTTCACAGCTCTTGACACTTCCTTCACAGCTCTTGACACTTCCTTCAAAGCTCTTGACACTTCCTTCACAGCTCTTGACACTTCCTTCACAGCTCTTGACACTTCCTTCACAGCTCTTGACACTTCCTTCACAGCTCTTGACACTTCCTTCACAGCTCTCGACACTTCCTTCACAGCTCTTGACATTTCCTTCACTGCTCTTGACACTCTTAACTCTCCAGGAAGCTCATGAGAGAGAGAGAGATCACATAATATATTCACACATTAACATGTAAAATGCTTATGTTAAGTCATGTGTTAAATGATTGGAACACAATCTATAGACACTTACAATCTTAGATAAGCTACATCGCTTATGTTTACTAGACAATAACTTACTTATTGACTTAAGTCAGACTTGACTTAAGTCTGTGCCCAGCAGGTGTCTGTTGGTCGTCAATCGTCAATTATATTCCTCTTTTTTTTTAACAAGTTTGGATAAGGCAGTTATTGATGATGATGGGAATTTTTGCTGCGCTTCTGCATCAAGGTGATACAGGATACATTAAGGGGGATACAGGATACATTAAGGGGGATACAGGATACTTAAGGGGGGATACAGGATACAACAAGGGAGAGGGGATACATTAAGGCTAGGCTAATGTGTGTGTGGTGTTTAATTGTTAGTGATGTTAGTGATCAAGGATATGAATTTCCTGGATTCTTCCTGCTATTGTGGCTGGCGTCTTGCTCTGTCTGGGGAGGCTTTTCACAGTATTACAATTATTTTCCCTATTGTTGTACACACACACACACACACACACACACACACACACACACACACACACACACACACACACACNTGGGACTTCAAGAAGACCTGGACAAGCTGCAGGAATGGTCGAACAAATGGCTGTTAGAGTTAACCCAAGCAAATGTAATGTAATGAAGATAGGGGTAGGAAGCAGGAGACCAGATAAAGGTATCAATTGGGAGATGAAATACTTCAAGAGTCAGAGAGAGAGAAAGACCTGGGGGTTGATATCACGCCAGACCTGTCCCTGAAGCTCATATCAAGAGGATAACATCAGCAGCATATGCCAGGTTGGCTAACATAAGAACGGCCTTTAGAAACTTGTGTAAGGAATCTTTCAGAACATTATATACCACATATGTCAGACCAATCCTGGAGTATGCGGCTCCAGCATGGAGTCCCTATCTAGTCAAGCATAAGACTAAACTGGAAAAGGTTCAAAGGTTTGCCACCAGACTAGTACCCGAGCTGAGAGGTATGAGCTACGAGGAGCGACTGCAGGAATTAAACCTCACTTCGTTGGAAGACAGAAGAGTTAGGGGGGACATGATCACCACATTCAAGATTCTCAGGGGAATCGACAGGGTTGATAAAGACAGGCTGTTTAACACAAGGGGCACACGCACTAGGGGACACAGGTGGAAAGCTGAGTGCCCAAATGAGCCACAGAGATATTAGAAAGAACTTTTTAGTGTCAGAGTGGTTGACAAATGGAATGCATTAGGAAGCGATGTGGTGGAGGCTGACTCCATACACAGTTTCAATGTAGATATGATAGAGCCCATTAGGCTCAGGAAACTGTACACCTGTTGATTGACGGTTGAGAGGCGGGACCAAAGAGCCAGAGCTCAACCCCGCAAGCACAACTAGGTGAGTACAACTAGGTGAGTACACACACAAGCTACAAATCATATCCTCCCTCAACACCAAGCAACACGAACAATATATGTACACAAAACCTCCAGACTCAATACAAACGAGCGCCCTTCTCCCCCCCTCGTCTCCCCTCTCCCTCTCTTTCCCTCTCTCTCTCTCTACCTCTCCCCTCTTTCCCTCAGCTCTCCCCCCCCTTCCCCCTCTCCAGCCACAGCAGAGCCCCCACAGTCTTGTTATACCTGTCCGTGTGCAAAAAAACTCATTTATCACCTGTCTCCACGCGCGTCAACTACAGTAATGGAGGCGGGAGCACATCAACACCCGTCCACCAGTGAAACAAAAAAAAGAGACAAGCGTGTGGAACATAATTACGGTCGAAGGCTTAACTCGTTACCACCGCTTGACGGCTCTCTCGACTTTATAACCAGCTAAGATATATATATATATAATATAATATATATATATATATATATATATATATTATATATGTATATATATATAATATATATATATATATATATATATATATATATATATATATATATGCATGTCTCATGAATATGACAGCATATTCCGTATTTACTGTTTTCTGATTTATTGCTTCTATCCCTCTTGCTAATGCTCTTGCATCAGGGATCAGCTGGAAGAGGAGTTCACCAAAAGAATAATGAAAGAAATAATCCGTAAAGGAGTAAAAAGCATTACTCCTAACCAAAACTTAGACCTGATCATACTCTACAAAACCAAGAAGACTTCCGAACTCCTTATCAAAAACAGCCGAAGCCGACGGAGAACCCTCTACAGCAGTCAAGCGTTGTATACATGTACACTTGCCCCCACGAAGATGTAACCTTCAATTTAAGTACATAGGTATGACGTCGACCAAGCTGACGAGGCGTTTGACCTGTCATCTTCAATCCGGTGCCCCCAGGAATCACATGAGACAAGCCCATGACATCACCCTAACAAGAGAAATGTTGAACAAAAATACCTGTATAATAGACAAAACCCAAGATGTAAGATGATTACAAATTCTTGAAGCAATTCACATAAGAATAGAACAACCTACCATGAACACCCAAATCACGGAACTATTTACTCTACCCACAATGAGAGTAAGGACAAGACCAGAACATAACGATGCCAACACAGAAGACACTGTTCAACATAACAGGCCAATTACACCTGATTAATCTTTGTATGTGCTTCGTCCCCCATTTATCCCCTGTGTATCCCCCCTTGTCTTTACCTTTATTGTACTTGTCTTATCACCTGACCCCGTACTGGTATAAATTAACAAGTTCTGTAATTTCTTTTCACTTGAGAATGAACCATGGAGGGTCGAAACATTGTGTGATTTTGTAATTAGTGTAATATATTCTTCTGTTTTTCAATTCTTTTCTTCACCTAAAAACATGACTTTTGGTGCACTCCTCTTCCAGCTGAACCCTGATGCAAGAGCATTAGTAAGAGGGATAGAGCCCAAATCAGAAAATAGTAAATACGGAATATGCTGTCATATTCAAGGAGACATGCATAAAAGAAAAAGCTGCTGCTAGTATACACCAATATATATATTTTATATATATATATATATTATATATATATATATATATATATATATATATATATATATATATTGTGACGGGAAAATGTAGGAGTGTAGATGTTCGGCAGTCTTCCTAATGGCTGGTGTCAATGCCTGTCACATTTACAAAAAAAAAAGAGACTGCTTGGCTGTTTGTCTGTGGTAAAGTAAGGGAAGACACGCAAAACACATAGTATGAACAATGAAACTTTAATTAACTGGAAAACAAATTTAAACAAAGACAATCCCTTGGCTATGTACAGTGCAAACAAACAAGTCAAAAAATATAACATAAAAATGAAGAAAAGGGATAATTTACTCAAGGAATAATATAAAGGCAAAATGACGATAATGGTGCTGAGAATATGGGCGCTAGCTTAGAACCTCCACCGATAAACAGAACGTGTATCAGTTAGTTGTTCACAGCTTGAGAGCACAAGGATATTCTGACTTCAATGGCTGGTTCAAGCCCAGACATCAACTCAGGTAGAGGGTGCAGGTGTGCAGTCGGCTGGTCACCAATCAGAAGCAGGCAGGCTGGAATGGTAGTTTGCTGGTTGACGACGGACGAGCCGGCGTGGAGGGTGTGGAGTGGGGGTACGTTTTGTGCTACTGGTATACGTATCTTGAAGGTAGCATCTTATTCTTGTATATATGTAAGTAACTTTATGTAGGGAAGAGCAGGCTCAATCTCTCTTGAAAGAGATTATCATCACAATAAATATATATATATATATATATATATATATATATATATATATAATATATATATATATATATATATATATATATATATATCTCATTGAATATGACCGCATATTCTGTATTTACTATCTTCTGATTTAGGGCTTCTATCCCTCTAACTATTTTCTTAGCATCAGGGCTTAGCTGAAATAGGAGTTCTCCAAAACTCATTTTCGTAATTTCAAGGTGAAGAAAAGACGTGAATTACACTTATTTATACAGTTTGCACAACGTTTCGAACCTCTATGGTTCATTCTCAAGTGAAAAGAATTTTCAGGACTGGTTGACTTTATACCCGCACTGGGTCAGGTGATAAGAATAATAAAGGTGAAAACATAGGGGGGATACATAATCTTGGGCATAGCATTTTATCAAATCACCTCATTTTTTGGGGCAACACGTGAGGAACACAAATGCAAACTGGGGACCATTCAGGCTTGTTTGCATTTGTGTTCCTCACGTGTTGCCCCAAAAAATGAGGTGATTTGATAAAATGCTATGCCCAGATTACCATCCGAGTGCCGGTGGGGAAGTGGTTCATATAGCCTTGGCTATCACTTCCTTATGTCCGGTCGTGATGGTCAAGTGGTTTAAGGCGTCCCTGTACATACCAGTTGCGTTGCTCCTGGGAGTATGGGTTCGAGTCACTTCTGGGGTGTGAGTTTTCAGTTTATATATATATATATATATATATATATATATATATATATATATATAT
>WNGS01000411.1:20546635-20560923 GCA_020271785.1 Procambarus virginalis
ACCGACAGGCTCATCAGAGTTGCGGGGCATTAGGTAACGGGGCTCTCTATCCGCTGGACAACCGGCTGTGGTGAGGCTTCTGTTAATAATGGCATTAACCTCGCCGTGTCTTGCATGCCATCCTCCTGTCCTTTGGGCAGAGAAGGCCATGCCGTCCGTAACTGTCGGCCTCTGCCTCCGCAAATACACATATATTCGGTGTGGATTGGGCAGCGAGGCGGAGAGCCTCAGCAATTCGGAGGGCCTGCGGTGTGAGACGGGTGCCGGATGCTGACATTGGGGTTGCTAATAGGAAGTCCCCTGCATGGGGAGCTGCTACAGCTCTAAATCGGGCAGTATTATGTGGTGTTGTCGCAGCTTGTAGTAATGTTGCATCTCTTGGTCAGCAATGGGGCGATCCCAGCTGGATTGCTTATGGGCTTCAGAAAGCAGTGGTTGAAAACAAACTTTTAACAAAACACAGAACACGGAACAATGGGTATAGATTTGTAACCGTTTTGTTGAAAGTTTGTTTTCACCTCATCTAAAAACCATTGTAACATGTCACCTCACCCATATGCAGGTATAAAAAGAAAATCAAAGCTGTTTAAACTCTGTTCAGTTCAAGTTGTTGTGTGTGTGTAAACTAAAGTCTTTGAAAATGTAATAAGTTTTACGAAACGCGCTCAAGTGTCGCATCAGACTAGAAATAAAAATGAATTTTGGAGAATTGATTTTTCATTTACCATCAATAGTAAAAAGAAACATAAGAAGATCGAGAAAATTCGTGTTAGAATTATTAATCTTACTTTTTCGGTCATATTTAATAAATATGTCTACAGGAAAGACTGCTAGCAAAATATACTAATATATATATATATATATATATATATATATATATATATATATATAATATATATATATATATATATATATATTATATATATATATACACGGAAGAAAAGAAGTATAGATAGCTCCCAATTAACATTATCCTCATGCAGAGTAAAATCACAATAAATTGATATATATATGTATGAGAATATCATTGGAGCAGGACGTTGGGATTGAACCTGTGTCTGGGGGTGCCCCAGAACGCTAGTTCGATGCCGCTGTCATGCTCTCATGATTTTCTTATTATCTGCATGTGCGACATGTAGACAGACACTTGTCATGGAAATTTATCAAATCAAAAACGAAGAGAAAGCATCGTAAGACTCTTTGTTTGAGGCTCTCTCTCTCTCTCTCTCTCTCTCTCTCTCTCTCTCTCTCTCTCTCTCTCTCTCTCTCTCTCTCTCTCTCTTTCTCTCTCTCTCCTCTCACCGAGGACACTTAGGGACACTTGAGACAACACAGGGATTCGACGAGGCGGAAGAACGCCGCCACGGGCTACAGGTACACCCAGCCACCAGCACTTCAACTATTTTCCAAGCGAAGAGGTTGTGGTAGTGGAGTTGGGAGCGGGGGTGTCTGGGACGGTGTGTGGGTCGCTGTGGGCGGGAGCGGAGAGGGGGGCGGGATGCTGAAGGGTGAGGGGGGGGGGGAGGATGATGCTCTTGAGATGACAACCAGAGGCAGAGTAGCACACACGACATCACCAGTTTGGGTGATGTTTATTGTTTATTTACCAGCAAACACGTCGGTTTGTTTACCTCAGGTGTTTGCTTGCAACACGCGCCCCGAGGGAGCACAGGCAGCTTCTCTTGGCATCTTTGTGCTCCCAATTTATTTGTTTGCTCTTCATACAAAGAATAAGTAATGTGTTTCATGTTTCTCTGACATTTTTGCTTCCACTCTTCACCTGTTCTGTCTCTATGCATGCTAAACAGTCTATGTTAACTTTGCATATATCTATGATTACCTTGTATGTTGTGATTATGTCTCCCGCTTCTTGCCACTCCTAGTATTGTGAAATTCATGACCAATCCTGATGGCTGTTTCTGAGCAAGTCAACTTTACATATGCCGCTGAATTTAACATATCCATGTGTATACTCATACGAAGAGGAACATCCCCGTAAGTTGTGCTTACTAGGTTGAGCTGCAGCTCTAGGATCCTGCCTCTTTAACAGTCAATCACCTAATACAAAGGCTCCGACCCGACACTCAGGCCTTATAGCACACCAAAAAAATCGTCAAAAAGATGGAGTTAACTTCGACTCTTACACGTTCAATCCCCCTCCATCTCCTGACTATTGGTAAATAAACAAAGTGCTTCCATGTAATTCTGCAGCTCGTCTCAAACGGTATCTTCTCCCCATGGCGCCACTTTGTACTAATTCACGTGATAAACACTGCATTTGTCGCAACTGTGTTGAGTCCTCGAAGTAGGTCGAGACTTCCTGAGTCTTTGTTGACAGTGAGGTGATCTGTGCTCCGGGAGCCTGACTCTATGTCCTCGTGCTTCGCTGTGTTTCTATTGCTATGGTCTCCAGACATTCTAGTACTGGCTTTATGTAGTGAAGTGTTCTGGAAGATTCTTTGTTTAGCTTCTTGAATGCTGTTTGGATATTCGCCAGCTTTGTTTGTGTGTGTGTGTGAGTAATTACCTGGTTGCGGGGGTTGAGCTCTGGCTTTTTGGTCCTGTCTCTCAACTGTCAATCAACAGGTGTACAGATTCCTGAGCCTACTGGGCTCTGTTATATCAACATTTGAATCTGTGTATGGAGTCAGCCTCCACCACATCACTTCCTAATGTATTTCACTTGTTAACTACTCTGACACTGAAAAAGTTCTTTCTAACGTCCCTGTGGCAAATTTGGGTATTCAGTCTCCACCTGTGTCCCCTTGTTCGCGTACCACCCGTGTTAAACAGTTTATCTTTACCTACCCTGTCACTTCCTCTGAGAATTTTGTAGGTAGTGATCATGTCTCCCCTCACTCTTCTGTTTTCCAGTGTCGTAAGGTGCATTTCCCGCAGTCTTTCCTCATAACTCATGCCTCTTAGTTCTCGGACTAGCCTGGTGGCATACCTCTGAACTTTTTCCAGCTTCGGCTTGTGCTTGACAAGGTACGGGCTCCATGCCGGGACCGCATACTCCAGGATTGGCCTTACATATGTGGTATACAAAGTTCTGAAAGATTCCTTGCACAGGTTTCTGAAGGCAGTTCTGATGTTAGTGAGCCTCGCATACGCCGCCGATGTTATTCTTTTGATGTGTGTGTGTTTTTTATATTTGTATTAACCAGTTGTGCCTGCAGAATCGAGCTATTAGCCATTGGACCCCGCCTTTCTAACCAATCTATTTTTTCCTTTGTTATGTCTACATCATTATGTATGTCTACTGTTATGTCGAGAGCCGGTCGGCCGAGCGGACAGCACGCTGGACTTGTGATCCTGTGGTCCTGGGTTCGATCCCAGGCGCCGGCGAGAAACAATGGGCAGAGTTTCTTTCACCCTATGCCCCTGTTACCTAGCAGTAAAATAGGTACCTGGGTGTTAGTCAGCTGTCACGGGTTGCTTCCTGGGGGTGGAGGCCTGGTCGAGGACCGGGCCGCGGGGACACTAAAAAGCCCCGAAATCATCTCAAGATAACATCTCAATATAACCATCATACATTTCACACACACACACACACACACACACACACACACCACACCACACACACACACACACACACACACACACACACACACACACACGCACACAGGGGCCTCGCGACTGAGTGGATAGCGCTTGCGGGTCGTAGTCCTAATGGCTTGGGTTCAATTCTCGACGGAGGCGAAAACAAATGGGCAGTTTCTTTCACCCTGATGCTCCTGTTCACCTAGAAGTACATAGGTACCAGGGAGTTAAACAGCTGCTACGGGCTGCTCCTGGTGATGTGTGTGTGTGTGTGTGTGTGTGTGTGTGTGTGTGTGTGTGTGTGTGTGTGTGTGTGTGTGTGTGTGTTGTAAAGAGAAATATATGTAGTAGACATAATAGAGGCAAAATTGATTGGTTAGAAAGGCGGGATCCAAGAGCTAATAGATCGATTCTGTATGTATTTGTGCGTTTGTCTTCTTTAGCCACTATCTATTAACTTACATATAGCTTCAAAGTAAGCTTAACTTATATATAGCTTCAAAGTAAGCTTAACTTACATATAGCTTCAAAAGTAAGCTTAACATCCCCAAGCTTCCCCTTTCCGTCTCACAAATCTTTGACACGTGGTACTTCGACAATGTCTAACATCCTTCGTCACTGCGATGATTTCGGGAGAAATATTGTGTCGATTATTCCTCGGGGGATGATCTAGTTGTGTGACCTCAGCTCACCTCATCTCGACACAACTCTCACGACCTCCTCCTCCATCACAACAACACCTCGAACCCCAGCCACCCAACGACAAGGCTGTATTGAATTACTCCCAGTCCTCTCAACTTGGGGGGTATAACATCTCATCTCATCCTTCATGGTATATACAGCGTTAGATCTACTAAGAAATCGTCACTTTTTCTCTGCCTCCGGAGATGCTGAAGAGAGCTTTAGCCAAACGTCGCATCCTTTAGCAACATGCTTCAGGCACAATACAAGATTTATATGAACTTTGTCGGGATAATATTTGTCTTTCTTCTCTAGGGAAAATGATAATAAGAAATGTAGGAAAGATTCGTGCTAGACTCGTTGATCTAGCATTTTTTGTTATCTTCAAAACTCACTCTCTCTCTCTCTCTCTCTCTCTCTCTCTCTCCTCTCTCTCTCTCTCTCTCTCTCTCTCTCTCTCTCTCTCTCTCTCTCTCTCTGACAAGAACCATACACCAGCACTAACCACCACACACACACTGCCCATAGGAGGAGAGAATGATCCTCTATCAAAAGCAACAACTAAGTCAAGACGGGCGTCTAACGTCGTGTGTCTCTCCAGAAATAACCACAGCCTAATCCAGCTCAGTATAACCCAGAATGCCATGCAACTCTGCCTTTCTAATGACCCTTTCGTTAGTGACAGGATCACAGGCTTTGCTAAAGTCACGCTATATAATGTTGCAATCTTTTCCACTATCAATTCCTTGAAGTACACTGCAAACTATTCCATTTGTAAACACGAGCGACCCTTAGTGAAATTATGTAACGATCCTATTAATCCAGTTTGTAAAGAAGTAAACCAACTGCTTTTGCGATTATCGATTAATGTGATTTTCTCTCACAACAGTCGCTATAAGCCTTCGTCTTGGTCAGCAGGCAATGTTTTCCCATGGGAGGCAGCAGCTATTCTCTCGAATTCAGGTGCCTGATGGAAGGGGGGTATTTAAGCTGATTGCCCGATAGCTAGACGCTGAGAAATGTATACTCCCAGAGATAACTGAGTTAGACTATGATCAAAACTATAGTATACTCGCTAGTTGGTGGTCAGTGAGCTACAGTGATCTTCAGAGATTGATTGGTCTTGAAGCACAAAATTAAATCATTCTTGCCTGAACCCTGAGCACTATAATGACTTTAAGGCCACTGCTGTGTGATTTCTTTAAGTTAAAATACATCATGCAGTTGGCCACAGGAGTTGTGAAGCGACACTAATGGCTGCTGAGCTGACAAATCAACCCGTTGAAATTAAACTTCTGCATAATGCCAACTATCGCTAGTAGTGTTTCTTCCACGTATATAATGGTAAATTGGTTTGTTTACAGACGTTTGCCATTACAAACACTGTCAAGGATGTTAGATAAAAGTGTTCTTGGCTAAGAAATAAAAAGTCTTCGATAAAGTGTGTGCCAATGTAGACAACACACAGATAAGGAATTATCTTGCAGGTAAGGCAGCTGAGAGTCACGGGTCATTGAACAAACCAACAACAAACAACAGGGGATTGACTGCCACTCCAGAAAATCTTGGTATCTTCCATAATGTATTTCTTGAGAGGTTTCAAAATCATTTATTTGCGCGAAGCTTAGGGAATTTCCAATGGAAAAATACGAAAGAATGCTGATGGGATCAAAGTTTTTGTCGTGTTGACATAACGCCTCTACACGCCATGAAATTAGTTCTTAAAAAAAAAATTATTACAAAATTCTCCGTATTCTTTTCCACACATCAGACCAGAAATACAAATCTTCGTGTCATCTTTTGACCAAGACAACTACCTATATTAGAAGACCCTGAGAAACTTCACCCATCTTGAGGTTATCTTGAGATGATTTCGGGGCTTTTTTAGTGTCCCCGCGGCCCGGTCCTCGACCAGGCCTCCACCCCCCAGGAAGCAGCCCGTGACAGCTGACTAACACCCAGGTACCTATTTTACTGCTAGGTAACAGAAACCCATTACTAAAGTCTTCCTCGACGAGACAGAAAATACCATGACAGCCTCCAGTAATAAGTTTATAATCTTAGATATGAAAATACTCCAAACTTAGAGATAACACAAGACACATGACACAGCGAGGTCTCCTTAAAACGTCACGATAAGCATCTGGGGGGATAATGATATCAAACGACAAGACGTTTAATGAACTTAACGACGTTTCCCCTTGCAGTACCCGGTAAAATGTGAAGATATTGAGCGCCTTCTAATCAACGGATTCCACTGCAATGATGCAATATTTCGAATGACTTGTGCATCATTGCCTAGAATCCTAATCGGTACTACGTCATTCACAGCGGCAGAGATTTTTTATCTCTTTTTTTTAGATTTTTGACCTAAAAAACACTAAACTATAATGTCCAACCACTTGGGATGGACGGTAGAGCGACGGTCTCGCTTCATGCAAGTCGGTGTTCAATCCCCGACCGTCTACAAGTGGTTGAGCACCATTCCTTTCCCTCCGTCCCATCCCAAATTCCTATACAGACCCCTTCCCAGTGCTATATAGTCGTAGTGGCTTTGTGTTCTCTTTTGATAGTTCCTTCACTGTTCTTGATAGTTCCTTCACTGTTCTTGATAGTTCCTTCACTGTTCTTGATAGTTCCTTCATTTCTCTTGACACTTCCTTCATTTCTCTTGACACTTCCTTCACTGCTCTTGACACTTCCTTCACAGCTCTTGACACTTCCTTCACTTCTCTTGACACTTCCTTCACTGCTCTTGACACTTCCTTCATTTCTCTTGACACTTCCTTCACTTCTCTTGACACTTCCTTCACATCTCTTGACACTTCCTTCACTTCTCTTGACACTTCCTTCACTTCTCTTGACACTTCCTTCATTTCTCTTGACACTTCCTTCACAGCTCTTGACACTTCCTTCACTTCTCTTGACACTTCCTTTACTTCTCTTGACACTTCCTTCATTTCTCTTGACACTTCCTTCACAGCTCTTGACACTTCCTTCACTGTTCTTGACACTTCCTTCACTGTTCTTGACACTTCCTTCACTGCTCTTGACACTTCCTTCACTGCTCTTGACACTTCCTTCACTGCTCTTGACACTTCCTTCACTGTTCTTGACACTTCCTTCACTGCTCTTGACACTTCCTTCACTGTTCTTGACACTTCCTTCACTTCTCTTGACACTTCCTTCACTTCTCTTGACACTTCCTTCACAGCTCTTGACACTTCCTTCACATCTCTTGACACTTCCTTCACAGCTCATGACACTTCCTTCACAGCTCTTGACACTTCCTTCACATCTCTTGACACTTCCTTCACATCTCTTGACACTTCCTTCACATCTCTTGACACTTCCTTCACATCTCTTGACACTTCCTTCACTGTTCTTGACACTTCCTTCACTGCTCTTGACACTTCCTTCACATCTCTTGACACTTCCTTCACTGCTCTTGACACTTCCTTCACAGCTCTTGACACTTCCTTCACTGCTCTTGACACTTCCTTCACATCTCTTGACACTTCCTTCACTGCTCTTGACACTTCCTTCACTTCTCTTGACACTTCACTGTTCTTGATAGTTCCTTCACTGCTCTTGACACTTCCTTCACATCTCTTGACACTTCCTTCACTGCTCTTGACACTTCCTTCACTGCTCTTGACACTTCCTTCACAGTTCTTGACACTTCCTTCACTTCTCTTGACACTTCCTTCACTGTTCTTGATAGTTCCTTCACTGCTCTTGACACTTCCTTCACATCTCTTGACACTTCCTTCACTGCTCTTGACACTTCCTTCACTTCTCTTGACACTTCCTTCACTGTTCTTGATAGTTCCTTCACTGCTCTTGACACTTCCTTCACTGCTCTTGACACTTCCTTCACTGCTCTTGACACTTCCATCACAGCTCTTGACACTTCCTTCACTGCTCTTGACACTTCCTTCACTGCTCTTGACACTTCCTTTACAGCTCTTGACACTTCCTTCAGTTCTCTTAACACTTCCTTCACTGCTCTTGACACTTCCTTCACTGCTCTTGACACTTCCTTCACAGCTCTTGACACTTCCTTCACTGCTCTTGACACTTCCTTCACTTCTCTTGACACTTCACTGTTCTTGATAGTTCCTTCACTGCTCTTGACACTTCCTTCACATCTCTTGACACTTCCTTCACTGCTCTTGACACTTCCTTCACTGCTCTTGACACTTCCTTCACAGCTCTTGACACTTCCTTCACTTCTCTTGACACTTCCTTCACTGTTCTTGATAGTTCCTTCACTGCTCTTGACACTTCCTTCACATCTCTTGACACTTCCTTCACTGCTCTTGACACTTCCTTCACTTCTCTTGACACTTCCTTCACTGTTCTTGATAGTTCCTTCACTGCTCTTGACACTTCCTTCACTGCTCTTGACACTTCCTTCACTGCTCTTGACACTTCCATCACAGCTCTTGACACTTCCTTCACTGCTCTTGACACTTCCTTCACTGCTCTTGACACTTCCTTTACAGCTCTTGACACTTCCTTCAGTTCTCTTAACACTTCCTTCACTGCTCTTGACACTTCCTTCACAGCTCTTGACACTTCCTTCACATCTCTTGACACTCTTCACTCTCCAGGAAGCTCATGAGAGAGAGAGATCACATAATATATTCACACATTAACATGTAAAATGCTTATGTTAAGTCATGTGTTAAATGATTGGAACAACAATCTATAGACACTTACAATCTTAGATAAGCTACATCACTTATGTTTACTAGACAATAACTTGACTTATTGACTTAAGTCAGACTTGACTTAAGTCTGTGCCCACCAGGGTGTCTGTTGGTCGCCAGATCGTCAATTATATTCCTCTTTTTTTTAAGAAGTTTGGATAATGGCAGATTATTGATGATGATGGGAATTTTTGCTGCTGCTTCTGCATCAAGGGGATACAGGATACATTAAGGGGGATACAGGATACATTAAGGGGGATACAGGATACATTAAGGGGGGGATACAGGATACAACAAGGGGAGAGGGGATACATTAAGGCTAGGCTAATGTGTGTGTGTGTTTAATTGTTAGTGATGTTAGCGATCAAGGATATGAATTTCCTGGATTCTTCCTGCTATTGTGGCTGGCGTCTTGCTCTGTCTGGGGAGGCTTTTCACAGTATTACAATTATTTTCCCTATTGTTGTACACACACACACACACACACACACACACACACACACACACACACACACACACACACCGCGGTCGATCCCCGCTGGCGGAAACAAAATAGGCAGAGTTTCTTTTACCCTGATGCATCTGTTCCCCCTAGCAGTAAATAGGTACCTGGGAGTTAGACAGCTGTTACGAGCTGCTTCCTGGGTATGTGTGTGTGTGGGGGGGGGGGAAGTAGTTAGTAGTTAGAAGCATTTGATTGATTGACAGTTCAGAGGCGGGCCGAAAGTAGAATTCAACCCCCGCAAGCACAACTAGGTGAATATAACTAGGTGAATACAAACACACACACTTGGGCACTAGGAGACTTGAACCAACGATCTATTGCTTCTTGAATGTTTCCTTATACGGCTACTAATAACATGCTGGTTAGAGGTTCCGTCTCCCACTTGTACGGTCAGCGGTTCGAGTCTACTAGTACGCTGGATGCAAAATAATTACAGAATCGTATGTAGGACATAACAAGGAGCTAACGGGACCGACCTGTTCGAGTAGCTCCCACGAGGCCTAAATCACGACTTAAAATTCAAATTGCGACAAAAGTCAAAGCCCAGAAACCAGGGTACTCCTCCAGCCTGGCAACACTTCTCCTCCTCCAAGGTACACCTCCAGCCTGGCAACACTTCTCCTCCTCCAAGGTACACCTCCAGCCTGGCAACACTCCTCCTCCAAGTTACACCTCCAGCCTGGCAACACTTCTCCTCCTCCAAGGTACACCTCCAGCTGGCAACACTCCTCTTCCAAGGTACACCTCCAGCCGGCAACACTCCTCTTCCAAGGTACACCTCCAGCCTGGCAACACTCCTCCTCCTCCAAGGTACACCTCCAGCCTGGCAACACTTCTCTTCCTCCAAGGTACACCTCCAGCCTGGCAACACTCCTCCTCTTCCAAGGTACACCTCCAGCCTGGCAACACTCCTCCTCCTCCAAGGTACACCTCCAGCCTGGCAACACTTCTCCTCCTCCAAGGTACACCTCCAGCCTGGCAACACTTCTTCTCCTCCAAGGTACACCTCCAGCCTGGCAACACTCCTCCTCCAAGGTACACCTCCAGTCTGGCAACACTTCTCCAAGGTACACCTCCAGTCTGGCAACACTTCTCCAAGGTACACCTCCAGTCTGGCAACACTTCTCCTCCAAGGTACCTCCAGTCTGGCAACACTTCTCCTCCAAGGTACACCTCCAGTCTGGCAACACTTCTCCTCCAAGGTACACCTCCAGTCTGGCAACACTTCTCTCCAAGGTACACCTCCAGTCTGGCAACACTTCTCCTCCAAGGTACACCTCCAGCCTGGCAACACTCCTCCTCTTCCAAGGTACACCTCCAGCCTGGCAACACTCCTCCTCCAACACACACGTCAACAGTTCTGGGCAACTCACGTTACAACCAGATTAATTCACACCTTAAATTCGATTTCACCAACGTGTGAAAAAAAACAATTGTGTAGAAAAATCACAAATTTGCGAAACTGAATAAACTTATTTCTGAGCGATATTCATTTCATTCATTGTCAAATAAACAACAAAAAACTCGCTTTTCTCTAAATCTATAGACACGTTTGGCACAATAGCAGAGCTGCATTAATTTTAGAGTTTCGCGTGTTTTACGTCGGAGTTTAAATGCGATATTTGCGATTTTCGCGGAAATTTCGCACTTAATATGCATGGCTGAGTTCCACATTTTACACGACGATAGAGTTGTGTGCATAACAAGGTGGCGGGCGAGGATGTGGACCGATAATGTTTTAATCATTTCTTCTTCACATTTTTTTTTTGGTTTTAAGCCAAAATTACTTCAGTGAGGCTTGAATTGGGAGGTAAATTCTGCAATATGTAATACATGTTTGAGCTGAGGGTCTGGCAATGTTTATTTTGATGGCTGTGATAATAGTTAATAAGAATAATACACTGTGTCGGGGGGACATGCAGCCAGTATATATATATATATATATATATATATATATATATATATATATATATATATATATATATATATATATACATATATATGAGAACAAAAGTGCACAGTGACGCACTAGTCAACGTTACCCAAAAAAAGGGCGAAAAACAGAGAACTTTCAGTTTCCATCATTTTTTTCTCTTTTCAAAATGATTTCTACCGCCAAAGGTATGGACGGATGCCATATGGGAGGTCCATTATCATCCCTTGTGTGGTTAAAGTTACATTTGGAAACCGCATATTTTCCCATCTGGTGAGCCTAATATACGTTGATGATATATTGATGTTAGGATTCGAGGGGCCTCTTTTCTTCATTATTTTCCACATCATCAATGCTCTGAAGCCTTATCATAAGGGCGGGAATCACGTAGCAAATTTCTAGATGTGTTGGGGGGGACTGGGATTAATAATCCCATTAACTAAACGATCAATTCAGTTAAATGGGATTAACTACGCATTCAGGTGGTTTGGTTCACTGCCCTTCAGAACAGCGCTGTTTCAGATCGTTTGCTTCGAGGGAATTATGTGTAATTAGCCTCATTGTATTATGAGTGAAACAGAAATGATAAAAAACTGAATTTATGAAAGTAGGTTATTTATGGTTGTGCCTTGAGAAGGTCTTAATAAGTGCTTAGGGAAGTTCCTAATAAATTGGTTAGTCATTAAATCAACATTTTTTTTCGGATCTGTTGAATTTTGACACACACATAAACCGTGTGAGTGTCAAAAATGTCAATCCACCGGTTGATTGACACTTGGGAGGCGGGACCAAAGAGCCGTAGCTCAACCCCCGCATGCACAACTAGGTGAGTACATACCCACACACACACACACACACACACACACACACACACACACACACACACACACACACACACACACACAGGGTAAACAAACTGCCTCACTCCATACCTGTATATTGGAGTACCAATGTCGCCATGGTAGAAGAGGACGAGAATGGTGTCATCTGTGGGTATGGGAGGCGCCACATCGCAGGGCAGGAGCACCCGGCCAGACTCCACAGCGTATACCACCGTGAGAGGACCTGCCACACCACCACCACCAGTAGTAGTAGCACCACCAGCAGGAGAAGCGTCACCACCACCAAGGAAGAAATAAAGAGTTAGTTCCTGAGGGGGGTAAGTAAATTGATCGCCCCTATACACCTTTATACGCATGCGTATAACGCAGTTACCAGAATTACGCCCTTGGTGTGTGCTCTCAAATACCGTATGAATCCTGACGCCTATACGCACCATTCTCCCATTATTACCCCCCTTTTCTTTGCAATCCCATTTCTTATGACCTTCATACAACACCTGTGACACCTTTCAAACACCAGTGCCATTTTTCTACGCAACATCTGAGTTACCTCTTATAGTCACCTGCCTAATCCTTTATGTACCTGAGTTAGCCTTTAACCAATCAGCTTGAGAATGAATGAATGATATACAGGAGAAGATGCCCATTGGGGCGAGCCTTGAAGTGGGGACAGCTGAAGAGAAGTCGGTGAGAGGAAATGCTGAAGTTGAAGAAAAAGTGCCAGGGCTAGACCCAGCTGCTTGTCCGAGTGTAGATGCTGTATCAATCCATATCTGACTAGGCTGGGAGACGGGTCTGGAAGGCGGCAGTGGAGGTTTTCTTTCCTCTTGGTGTGTGGAGTGTGTCTACGTCGGGTACCACCATCTCAAAACGAGCAGAATTAGGTCCCCATCCCCCTAAAGAGGGGGAAGAGAGCGGCTGCTCTCAGTTGGTTTCTTCTTAGAATCTTCTATTTTTTCTTACTTCTAGTAGTCATTTGATGTTCCTTGTACTGGGGGTAGTCAGGTGGGAAGAGATCCTTAAACAATGTTGCTTCATCGCACTGCACATTTCGATACATTCCAATGTTGTTGGTTTGGGTTGTTCAGCAAGGCTTCTGCAAACTTCGCGTTGAAGAATTTACTGGTGAGGCGCCTGTATTCAGGAGATCCATAAATTTGCTTTTCACGTTCCTCGTAGAGTTGGTTGATTCTTGGAGATTGCACTGGTAATGAGTATGGTGAGTGTGCTGCAGTGGTCTCTGGTGCTGGGTGATGTTTGTGTTTCAATTTCAAGCTTGAGCGTCAGGTGACATGAGTTTGTGCAATTTTTTTGAAATTACAAAAAACAAATTCTAACAGTAATATATTTTTATGGTTTTCTTTTTAAATAAAAGTTAAAAATGTCGAAAATATGAAAGAAAAAATTAATTTTATTTGATTTACAAATTTTCGTATTTATTAAATTCTGATTTTGCTATATCGAGCCATGAAATTTGAAGAGAAAAGGTACTCCATAATTTTAAGTTTCTCTCTAACGACTCAAAGAAAATAGCCAATATTTGATGGTAAACTAAAAACACATAGAAAATGGGCTCGAACCTAAGAATTTCCATAAATATGTCTTTGTACGATGATGCCACTTGCTCCAAAATTCTTGTACAAATAACTTTTTATATACAAGTGAAAACGTCTGTTTATGTAAGCCGCTCGGACCTCCGTAGTCCTCTTATACGTCAAGAGACGTAAGTAGAGCACTTAAGGACTCAACACCTGCGGCAACCATTAAACAAATGTGGCACCCTTTAAACACCCGTGGCACCCTTTAAACACCCGTGGCACCCTTTAAACACCCGTGGCACCCATTAAACACCCGTGGTACCCTTTAAACACCCGTGGCACCCTTTAAACACCATGGCACCCTATAAACACCCGTGACACCCTTTAAACACCGGGGCACCCTTTAAACACCCGTGGCACCCTTTAAACACCAGTGGCACCCTTTAAACACCAGTGGCACCCTTTAAACACCCGTGGCACCCTTTAAACACCCGTGCACCCTTTAAACACCCGTGGCACCCTTTAAACACC